>KV011292.1:58723-76486 GCA_001598015.1 Dorcoceras hygrometricum
AACCACTGAGGCTGAGTACATCGCAGCATCAGCTGCTGCTAAGGAGGCCGTTTGGATAAGGAATTTCGTCCAAGAGTTGGGCGTCATTCCTAAAGGAGTTGGTCCAGTCCCGGTGTACTGCGACAACACGGGTGCCGTTGTGCAAGCAAAGGAGCCTAGGTCTCACCAAAGATTCAAACATATACTGAGGAAATACCACATAATACGGGATATTGTGGCTAGAGATGACGTAGAAGTTGAGAGAGTCGCCTCTGCGGACAACGTTGCTGATCCACTTACGAAGCCCTTGCCAGGACCGTTGTTTAAAAAACATCGTGAAACAATGGGACTGCGTCTGATGAGTAGTTGGCTTTAGGGCAAGTGGGAGATTGTTAGAGTAGATGCCCAACTAGCCAACTTGTGGCGTGTGGGTTCATAGACTCTTGTATGAAACGATCTTTATATATGATATTCGCATTTATTTATGGCATTCTTTAATTTCATTGTGTTGTATGATGATTAACAATTGCGTTGTAAAGACCTAGAATGCACTATAGTGTATGTTAGATGTGATAGTGGGTATGACGGCTATCATGAAACACATCTAATAGTCACTGTGTATTCTGAAGCCGTCAAAATGAGGATAAGGCCGCCCGAGCTCGAGACTAGTATCTGCGATGCGAAGTATCATGTTTCATTGGTAGGGAACATTGTGATGTTCTGAGCATGCAGATAGATAGTGACCTGGTGATCTATCGAACTACCCTCGTTCGGACTTTCCAAGTGGTTACCATTTGTCGAGTGGATAAGTCCGAGGTCTTGGTTGTACTGATTAGTCCTCACGACTCGAAACGTCATTGAGACTCTACATGATAGGCGTCTCACTTTGACCCGTTGCCGACTCACTTGGGGTCATTAGGCGGGGGGATTGGGTGAGACCCCGATGCATGTAGGAGTCGATGCATCGTTGTCGAGGATTCACCGCTCGCAGACATGCGTGGATATCCTATGCTATCTGAGGGGATAATAGTGTATAAATTTCTAGCCAGAGTACTAGAAGTATTTTATGTAATGGGTTTACCTAGTTACACTCGCGATGTCACTATTCGATCTCCAAGATGTATGCATAGCTATCGGATCTATAGCAACTCTCGATTTACCAATGGTCGTTGATCTGATCGGGATATATGGATTGAAAGGACCGTACTGTACGCTAACCACGACCAACTGGTTCTTGCAGGCACTATCAGTGATACCTAGGGCATCATGGGGCGATGTTGCTAGACGCTCTTACCATGATCCGATGGGCAAGTCCAGAATTGTGATTCCGGAGCCACAATGGTTGTAGGCCCATGACTAGCTGTATCCCTGAACCATTGAGGGTCACACAAGTACTGGATTCAAGATTCCCGCACGGACACTGAGCTCAATGTGTTGAGCATAGAATGAGGATTTTGGGGAGTGCGACTTCCTAAAATTCAACAGGGGTCAAATCGTGATTTCCCGCTGTTGAGGGGCAAAACGGTCATTTTGCAATTTAGGGTTAGATGATCTGAAAAATTGTTTTTCATGTCATAACATTCAGTTTTGGAAACTAAATCGATCAGTCCGATCTGATCGGCGATCGGAGTTATAATGAAGTCGCAGTGATGGATATCGTCATTTGGACCTGGGCCCGATGGGCCGGTCCAAGTCCATTGCTAATCTTATTAAAAAGGGATTAATGGCTTCATTATTAGAACACTACATTACAACATAACACAACCCTAACCCTAGCTCCAAAATCTCTCGGACGCCTCCCTCCTCTCGAAGCCGCCGCCACCGCCGTGCCCGCCACGCGCCGCCGCCGCCGCCGCCCCTCGCCGGAGTTGCTCCGGCCAACTTTTCGAGGAGAATCCGTCCGTGCTGATCTCATCAGGCCTTCTAGTGCAGGCTGACGAAGGAGTATCCCTTCCTGTCGTGGACCTGATTGACGTAATCTACCGCCGCCTACCGTGAAGTGCCGGTTTCCTCGTGAAACTGGTCGGAGCCAGGCGCCTAGACGCCAGCAAGGTAACTGACTAAACACCCTATGAATGGTTCATATTGTGTTATTGTTTTGAATTGTATTGAACGTTTACCGGCCTAATTTTGTTCTTCCGCTGCCTCGCCGGGAGACGGGATCCGGATCCGCCACGGTTCCCCAACATGTTATTGGTTGTTGTTATGCTATACTTATTGTGTTGTTTAGTGGTTTTTATAAACTGAGATATATATTTTGAGTATCGCTCTATTTTAAATTATATTGTTTTAAACCGTCAGGCCAAAAGCGAAAAATTTTACCCGCTTTTTAGTACCTTCTGCATGTGTTTGTATGTTTTTTCTCTGATTTGAGCACGAGGCCTGACATGTCGAGCGCTTTGCATGAGATGCCGAAAAACTTGTTCCTGATTAGAAAGAGCTTCTTTGAATGCTTTCTCAAGATTCTCGATCTTGAACAAAAGATGGTTCTGGAGATCGCCTATCTTACTAGAATTCTTCAATTGATTAACATAAAGGCGAGTGATGGAGGCTCGGAGTTGTGACAAAGATTCTGCAACATCAGAAGTATCAACAGCTGGCAAAGAAATCTGAGTAACAGGAGCCTCTCCATCCACAGCAGTGTCAACAAGAAAATCAATTTGATCGGCAGAAGTCTCTTCATGCATAGGACTGTTCACATGAGAATCCACCTGATTTTGTCTTGAAGAGGTCGAGCTAGAATCGGAATCTGAAGAACGTACACTGATAACATCTATAATCTGTATACGGTATGAGACAGTGTCTATTATTCTTCTCGGAATCCTAACATCTCCCATAACTGGTCCAATCGGAACGATATCTGTACAAAAATTTTGAGAGCCAATCGGCAAAAGCAGCCAAGCATAAAATAACGTGTTACCTCTGTACAGACACGAGCCCAGCCCCAAGTTTTAACTGGAGGCAAATTTGAATCATGCAGATATTGAGCTGACTCATAGAAGAAGCAAATCGTTTCCATATTGTCCAATGAAATCTGTTGAGGCAGTTGTTCCTAGAGATGAGAAACAGTAGCTGCACAACCGCTCACCCAGCGATCGTACCCAGCTTTCCACTAACCATGATCCTCCAACAACCCTCAAATTCCGAATCATGTTGAAAAGATTGTTTTATGATTCCTAGGAATATAAAAGCCACGATCAAAGGCTCCTTCAAACAGCGTTGAACAACACAGCCTTGTCCACTCAAGCTGGATCGCTTGTTTCTACGTCAGCAGCTCTTTCACAGCAGTATTATGAGCAGTGGATAATAAATCGATGATTTGAAGAGCCATAGCCGACCAAGGTTGGCAAAAGCTGAAATTTGCTCAATGAGATTCCAAAAACTTCCGCAGCAACATCTCTCTATACTTTGCAAGTATATTGTAGCGCCCCAAAATCCATAGGACCACAAATTATCATCTTCATAATTCGAGGATTCATTTCTAATTTAAGATTTCAGCTTGTTTGCTTAATTGAAAAGCTGATTTCTTATTTTCCAGATGCGAGACATGATGCAAGGTCTGACCAGCTGTTACTCCAAGCATCAGCTGGGTGATTTTGGAGGTTGAAAATAAAATGAATTTCGAGTGGGAGGATGACTTTTATTAAAATGAGAGTATTGTTTTAACAAATTAAAATAGTAACAGGGGATTTTTAGTAAATTCTGGAGAAGTAGGTGTGGAACACCATGCCTACTCAAGTGTTTTTTCCCTGTTACAAGTCAGACTCCCATGCCAATGGTACATTGGACTATAAGATCAAAGTTTGTAAGAAAAATCTTTAATTTCATCAAAGAAACCATAGGAAACTAGCTGTGGTGCTTGGAGAGACTTGCTGCTAGACCTGCTGTGTTTTCGTGTTCTCCTGTATTGAGGCAAGTAAATCTGATTCTTGCTACACCATGAAAGCATATGTATTGTTTTTACTTCGTTTTTTTAATTCCTTGCCTAAGTTATGTTTAATATCAGTCTTTGCTCATAGGTTACTGATATTGAATTGTCTGTTTAATGTTTGAGTTCACAGAGGGTGTATGTTTGGAACTCAAACTGTATTTTACAGAGTTGATGATGTTGATTTTAAAACACTGAGCATTTCAGATTCCAACTCACGTAAATTAGGATGTTCTTCTTTCCTCTGGTTTACTGTTCATATCGTATTTCATAACCATCAGCTGGTTTACTATTCATATCGTATTTCATAACCATCAGCTGGTTTACTGTTCATATCGCATTTCATAACCATCAACTGGTTACTGTTGCTTGCGACTGGTTACTGTTGCTTGCGACTGGTTTTGCTTGCGACTGGTTACTGTTGCTTGCGACTGGTTTTGCTTGCGACTGGTTACTGTTGCTTGCGACTGGTTTTGCTTGCGACTGGTTACTGTTGCTTGCGACTGGTTCCTCTTGCGACTGGTTCCTCTTGCGACTGATTCTTTCCCTTAAGTACCTCACTACTGATTTACATCCAGCGTCTGGTTTTCTTTCATCTGCTGATTTCCATTATCCAACGACTGGTTGTTCTTGAACCAACGACTGGTTGATCTACTGTTACTCCGTTGACCCAGTTAATTGTGTTGACCACAGATATGTACCCATCGACTGATCTACTGTTCACATCTACTGGTTTTCTTGCCAACAACTGAAATTATCCCAATAACTGATTTCCTATGTCTTAGCTGCATGCTCAGTGAAAATGATTTTCGAAGGAAGTATGAGTTTTAAAAATGAAGCGAACCCCGATGCTAAGATTCGAGTTCGTTCAGTATGTGTTTTAAGGAAGAAAGTTTCAATTTAAGAATTTATGGCTTAGATAACAGACGGTCCGTATGGGAAGGGTGAGCAGTAGACGAGAGGGTCGGTTGCCCCTTCGTAGTGGGTGAGATTTCACCATATTGTAACTGATATCAGTAGTCATTCGATCGAGTGCAATGGGACCTAAGTAGAGCTTCTGAGCCATAAGTCTAATGAAAATGATAACGCTGGAATTTGAATTCATTTCCAGAACAAAAGTTATAATGAATGATATTTGATGACTTCTTTTAAAACTGTGATGTCTTATGTTTTACACCTGCATATTATGCTTGTTACTCTCAGTTTTGCTTGCTGAGCCCCTAGGCTCACTAGCTTTATTGGTGCAGGTGAGTCGGCGCCAGAGCAAGTGGGAGGTGGAGTTTGAACCAGTAGCGACGTGTTAGTGTTTATCGAAGGCCTGCGTTTCCGCAATGTTAATTTTGTATTTTGCTATTTTTGTTGTCTATGATCTTAGTCAAATCTGTATAGAGATCCGTTACAACAAAGATGAATTCAAATAGAGTTCAGTAGTTGTAATATCGCGACTTCGTATTTTGTACTTCGAAATTGTAATGAAGTCTGGTATTATTTTATGGCGCTAATGGTTGTATCTCGATTTTTTTTATTGAGCAAGGCAATATAGCTTGTTCTAATTATTATTCAGCCCTTCTATTTTCCTTTTATTTCCTTTTCTTGATCCCGTGACTCCCATCGGGGATTGGGGCGTCACATATATACAATCTCCATTGAAGAGCAATTTGAACGGAATATGTTTCACCCCACGTCAGCACTTGCTCCTCATTGGCAACAATACCATTAAGAGATTTCAGAACAGCTAAACGTCGAAGACTAAAAGAACTAAAAAATGCAGCAACTTCATCAATTACCCTTTCTCTCAACTGAACCAAAAAATCAATGTCGCCGCAAATTAGGTGAAACATCTCATGGGCCGGATGCCCTTTAATTGTGTCAGGCTCGACAAGCAGCGCCTTCCCCTTATCAGCTATAGCAATCTTTGGGAGATTTGCCTTGAAACAATCCCCGTCCGTGACTCCTGGAATTGAGATGCCATTGCTAAAAATTATTTTCTCGGGCTCGACAGCGAGGACTGACAGAAGAATCATATCCCCAGGGATCCGCTTCAATAAGTTGTTCCATGCACATGGTATACTTTCTATCTTCTGAGCTGGTTCAAGCGCGCGATCTGTTTTTCCCCTCTGAGCTGCTCTAAGGTCGCGATCCGGTCTGCTTTCCCTAATCAGAGTTGACCACGTTTGACCTTTTTAAATTAGCCCGACTATTCTAAGTTTTGTTGACTTTCCCGAATCTGAGTTGACCAACCAATCGTGATATGTTTGTTAGAGTAGGTGCACAACTAGCCAACTTGTGGCGTGTGGACTCTTGTTGACTCTATGTAAAACGATCTTTATTTATGAAATTCGCACTCTTTTATGGCATTCTTTATCTTCATTATTATGATTACAATTGTTGGATAAAACCTTGAATGCACTATAGTGTATGTTAGACGTGATAGTGGATTTGATGGCTATCATGAAACACATCTAATAGTCACTGTGTATTCGAAACATGTTCCTAGTCGATTGGATCGTCCAAAAGATGTGGCGTGTGGACTCTTGTTGACTCTATGTTAAAACGATCTTTATTTATGAAATTCGCACTTCTTTTATGGCATTCTTTATCTTCATTATTATGATTACAATTGTTGGAATAAAACCTTGAATGCACTATAGTGTATGTTAGACGTGATAGTGGATTTGATGGCTATCATGAAACACATCTAATAGTCACTGTGTATTCGAAACATGTTCCTAGTCGATTGGATCGTCCAAAAGAGGATAAGAGCCACCCGAGCTTGAGACTAGCATCTGCGATGCGAAGTACCACGTTTCATTGGTAGGGAACATAGTGATGTTCTAAGCATGCAGATGGATAGTGACCTGGTGATCTATCGAACTACCCTCGTTCGGACTTTCCAAGTGGTTATCATTTGTCGAGTGGATTAAGTTCGATGTCTTGGTTGTACAGATTAGTCCGTATACTCGAAACGTCATTGAGACTCTACATGATAGGTACCTCACTTTGACCCGTTTACCGACTCAGTTGGGGTCATCAAGTGGCGGGGTTGGGTGAGGTCCTGATGCATGTAGGAGTCGATGTTTCGTGTCGAGGATTCAGCGGTCGCCCTTGTGCGTGGATATCCTATGCTATCTGAAGTGATAATAGTGTGACAAATCTCTGGCCAGAGTACTAGTTGTGTTTTAGGTAAATGGGTTTACCTAGTAACAAATGCGATGTCACTATTTGATCTCCAAGATGTATGCATGGTTATTGAATCTCTAGTGACTCTCGATTTACGAATGGTCGTTGATCTAATCGGGATATTTGAGTTGAAAGGACCGTACTGTATGCTAACCATGATCGACTGTTTCTTGCAGACACTATCTGTGAAAACCCGAAAATTCAGCTCTCGGAAATACAGCCGAAAAATAAACTCACATTTGGGACGGTCAACGATCAACGCAGATTTGGGACGGTCAACGCTCAACTCGTATTTTCGGACGGTCAACAGTCAACTCAGATCTAGGATGGTCAACAGTCAACTCAAATCTGAGACGGTCAAACAGTCAACTCAGATCTAGGACTTTCAACTCAGCTTTGACTGGTCAACTCAGCTTTGGACTGGTCAACTCAGCTTTGACTGGTCAACTCAGTTTTGTACTGGTCAACTCAACTTTGGACGGTCAACTCAACTTTGACCAAGTCAACTCAGATTCGACGACAAAAATTCTGATTTGATAAAGAAAACTCAGCTCACGAATTTCAGCAAGCTGCTACACACGTACAGATCATATTTCGCAATTGTAACTGTAGAATTAGAGGGTTAATGGCCAACTAAACCACCCAATTCAATGTCTAAATCGTTACACTTGTAACAGTTAGTTTAATGGCCATTAAATCTGTAACTCAAGTCTGTAACGACTGACCTTTTGAATCCATCTTCCTGCACTATAAATATCTCGCTGTGGCATCAGATGGCCACACACATTCCGCAAATACTCAATAAAATATCAGTAAGCTTCCACGTTGAAATCCTGCACAAGCTGTATCAGATTCGTAGTTGAAATCCTGCACAAGCTGTACCAGATTTCGTATACCAGACAAGAACTCCAGCAGACGGTAAGTGGGCTTTTGCTATGTATATATTCGTTTGAAATATTATATATTATTCATGTTAAATCATGTTTTGAATTATCGTTCTAGCACTTATTTCATATCAGATTTTGTTTCGTGTCAAGTTCATGCTATGATCTATGCTCTGTTTTAGCACTGATGTTTCTGTCGTAATATGGATCTACGGAATATTCCGCACTCTGAGTTACAAGGTGTAACTATGGCCTCGACCCCTTAGAGGAGTAAAAAAGGGAGTGATCAGTAAACCATAGAGACGAAGTGACTATCAGTGCTACCTGTTATGCTATGCTATGTTCTGCTATATGCTCTGATATGAATCTGTATATGTATATGTATATTTTGTATGCTCGAATGGTATCCCCCACTTGCTGATTGTTTCCCCAAACACTCACCCCTTACTTCTCCCACCCAGATAAGAACGAAGAATAGGTTGAAGAGGAGGAACAAGATCTGTTCTGGGTCTGGTGAAGATTCAGTTTTTGTTAATGTAATTTTCGCTTCCGCAATTCTCTTCAGTTGTAAAAACGATTATTTGATTACGTAACAAACTGGTTTTTGAGCTATATTATGAGGCTTAGTATTTTTACAATTTTATAATGTTTAACATTGTCGATGTCATGATTCTCGGTCTCGGAGCGTGACATTTTAGTGATATCAGAGCTCACCAGTTTCATAATCCGGCTGGGAAACCAAATCTGAAATTTTGCAAGGTCCGGGATGAACTTGCAGATTTTCGCATGAGACCAGTGCTACCCCTTCCGAAATGGGCCAACGAGCAATACTCACAACTAGCAATACTCGTGACATAGGCCGCTTTTTGGCCAAATTCCTTTGTTTAGGCCTCCAAAATCGCGTTTTTGCCGTTTACGAAAAGATTTGAAAATTCAATAACTTTTTGTACGGAACTCCGATTTCAGTTCCGTCAACTGTTCTGTAATCCCTATAGTTACAGTTTATGGAATAATCTCACAACTTTCTATTTTTGAAAATTTTTCTCCGATTTTAGGAAATGGCCCCCTCTGTCCCCCGTACCCGTGCTGTTGCTGCCCTTTCGTATGAAGCGAATAGCCCTTGACAATCAAAGCCGCACGATTAGATGTCTTAGAGCCAAACTGTCAATCGAGAGACGAGAGACAGCTGCTACCAAGGAAGGATTGGAAACTAAGGTATCCAACCTGGAAAGAGACTTACAAATCCAGAGATGTGATAATCATAGTCTACGAAATACGGTGACACTGTGCCATAGAGACATCGATCGCCATATCTCACAGCTGGTTGAGGCTAAGAAAGAGCATAAGACTAACCAAATTGTGTTAGAAGCCTCGCACAAGACCATTGCCGGACTTACTGAAATAGGCCTTTGTATGTCAAAGAAAATAGAAGGGATGAAGGAAAAGAAGAAATAGGCTAGAGAAAGCCATATGGAGTGCCATCATAAGTTGCAGGCTCGCATCCAAGAGGCGAAGGATACGATCCAAGAGCAACACCTAATCATCGAGGCCCTGGAAGAGGAGAAAGCTAGCCTACTCCAAACAATCCAAGGTCTGCAAGAAGACAACGGTGCTCCTGCTCCATTCGATGATGAATGGGAACAAGAACCAGAAGAAGAAGGGCTTGAGGATATTCCTATAGGCGAGGTAGAGATTGTTGATGAATAGAAATATGTTTTACATTTTTAATAAGAATAAACATTTTTCATTCTTCTATTCAAAATTTGCTTATCCCTTCGTGATATAGTATTATCAATTGCTTTGCATTTATACGCACCCATCCTTATTAAGCTTTCCTATGGCAGAATATGGCAGGCAACCGAAGAAGCGACAGTAACAATGGAGGCGAAGGATCCTCCAATTCAAGAGTTGGTCTTAGCAGAGAAGACCTGATGGTAATAGCTACTATAGTTGTGAGGAATCAGATTTCAAGATTTGTGATTAATCAGATTTTTGGGTTAGATTAGTCACGAGAATTAAGATTTTCGAATTCCAGAATTTCGGATTTTTGGTGAAATCTGATTTGAGAATTCAGATCTCTCGTAGAGTATCAGATTTCTAGTCGCATGAATTATCAGGTGAAATCTGGTATTGATTTGGAGTCGAATTGATTAAATTACGATAGAAATCTGGTTTCCCTAGCGTTGCTTGAGATGCCGCGGGTTTTTGTGAAACGCCGTCGTTCTGGTGAGATCTGGATGGTCGAGAGTGAAGCGCTTTTGTTTTGTAGTTCCAGACGTCAACGCAGGTCAACGCAATTGGTAGTAGCGAGAGATCTGGTAGCGCTAATGTGTGACGTAAGCAGATGTCACATTGGTCAACTGTGGTGTTGACTGCTGGATCGTTAATGCGTTCAGAGGAGAGATCTGGTTTCGCTGTAGAGATCTGGTAGCGTTAGAGCGAGTGCGTGAGAGGGTGACACGTGTGGGTCAACATGGTAGAGTTGACTGCTGGTTGTGGCATCGACCAGCGATGAGCGCTAGCTTGGTTTGTTAGTGTGAGATCTGGTTAGCGATGCGACGTCGTTCCTGTAAGTTGCTGCATCGTCGTTTTGGTTTGTGAACGTTTAGCGTGTTTTGATTTTGTGCGAGCGAAGAGATCTGGTGTGTATTATGGTTGTACCAACTAGATGTCACCGCCGCGCACATCACGCATGCCGCGTGCGCGTGCCGTGCGCACATCGCCGCTGCTATCGTGGGGCCGGTGCGTGCATGTTGCAACGGGCATTGCGCGCCTTTTGTGCACGCCCCGCACGCACACCTCGGCGGGCGTTTCTCCCGTTAAACGGTACCCGTGCATGCATGTCATGCACGGGGGTGCGCGCACATTCCACACGCTCGTGTGCGCGCCCGCCGCCCCTCCTGCACGAACTGGTCGTGCAGGTGGCCGCCCCCCTGTGCGCGCACGTCGCACACAACGTGCAGCACCATTGGTCGGATCCAGCCATTCAACCATTGAAGTGCCAATTCCCTCGTGGAATTGGTCGGATCCAGGCGCCTAGACGCCATCAAGATATCCTCTAAACATTCTATGAATGTTTTGATTATTATTTTATTTATATCAAGTTAATTGGATTAATTTAATAGATAATATTTGGAATGATCGAGAGTCATGCCCAATGTGTTAGGTGCATGCTAGGTTTTACATTTATTGGTTGCAATATTTTTGAAATCATATCAAAGTGGGCCTGGTTTATGGCCCGTTCCCACCCCTTTAAAATGTATCCCTATTTGTCATTATATTTTAATATAAATATTAGATTTAGTGGCAGGATAATTTTGAAGATGGTGGAGATGATGATCAAAAATATTGATGACCGAAGACTTGTAAAACTGGAAGCTTATGTGATAGGATTGCATTTGCATACTGCATATCACCTAGGATTGGACCTAGTTCAATGCTTGGCAATCACGGATCGCATAGCTCTCGCTTATCGATCGTCCCAATTATATATGTGATATATATCTGTTGATTCCATATTTTTAAATTTGATTTAAAAATTATTGAGACCAAATTTCAAAATTAAAATCCCTCATTTTAAATTTGATTTAAAATTTATATCAAAATTAAAATTTTCATGATTAAATTGAAGGAACTTAGTTTATTGATAATTATGAGGAAATGTGACAAACCTTTATCTAAGGGAGTCCTTTATAGATTGTCTTAAAAATGATTTGTACCGGCTAAGTCTCCCTGAAGGGCGTTGCTTTGTCTAAGGAGGTTGATTTTTAAGTGGGTCTTAGCCCCTCCAACCACCTGGAAGCACTCTTAGACAATGTTAGTCCATGACTTCTAAATTGATCATAAAACAAAAGTTTATTCGATAAGATCATGAAGCTAAGAGAATTTAAATATTGTTTAAAATTTTCTACCTTCCATCAACAATGGGTGTACGTCGATGCTACCTGCATACATAATCTGTGCTGTGGGGGGGGGGGGTTTTGGTGTGCCGGAAAGCTGTACACGTCATTGACACTTGTTGTGAGTTGGATGGAACTCCCATGACGTTGGTTCATATTATTGGGAACTTTATGGCGATCTTCCATTACAAGGTCATCTTGACACGTGATAGTGATCGGCGTCATATTATTGGGTCCTTACTGGATGTGAGGTAAATACATGGAGGTTTCACCTGTTGCAATTGGGCTCTACCTTTTGAGGGTCATGGTTGGCTGATATTATTCGGGACCATGATTTCTTGATTGGACTCTGTGTACCCACTAAGAAAACTAGCTTTCTCGATTTCATTATAGGGTGGTGAAATCGTTAAATTAGTGGGAGGATAATTCATAAACTAAATGACCATGTTTTATGTCTTAGCGTTAATCATGAATAGTCAGTAATGCATGTTTGTTTGTCTTTTCAGTATAAACTGCTTTCATTATGTTTTCGATCAAAAATCCACTTGCGGTTATACCGGATAGCAACAAGTTCACTAGCTTAAACTATCAAGATTGGCTTCAAAACCTCAAGATTGTCTTGGCTTCGGAGAAACTTCTCTACACGCTAGAGAAGAGCCATCCGAAGGAAGCCCCTGCCAATGCGAGTCCTGAGGAGCTGGCGAAGCTGGAAAAATGGTGGATGATGAGCTTAAGTCACGATGCTATATTATAGCATCTATGTCCAACGAATTGCAGCGGCGATTTGAGAAGACAGAGTATGTTGTTAGCATACACCTTCATCTCAAAGAGATGTATGGGGAGAACTCTCGGACTGAGAGGTTCACTACTGTCAAGGAGCTCATGACTAGTCGCATGCGCGAGGGGACTTAGGTCCGTGAGCATGGGGTTCGTATGATTGGGCTCATTGAAAAGCTAGTGGGCCTTGATATCACGCTTCCACATGAGCTATCTGTGGATCTGCTTCTCCTCTCCCTGCCTGCTGGTTCGACCCCTTTGTTGTCAACTTCAACATGAACAAGCTGGAGGCCACCCTTGAAGAGGTGGTAAACATGTTTGTCATGTTTGAGGGAACCATAAAGAAGGACAATCTCGTCCTCTTTTAGGCTCTTCTTCCTCTCCGAGGAAGTGGCCCAAGCGCAAGGGTAAGAAGCGTTCTGCCCCTGCGAAGGAGTAGATGCCCACCAAGAAGCCCAAGGCAAGGGCTCCAAAGTCGAACAAGTCTGAGGATGTTTTTCACCACTGCCACAAGCCTGGGAATTGGAAGAGGAAATGTCGGGATTACCTCGAGCAGTTACGAACTGTAAAAGGTATGTTCTACATTGAAAAAAATATGTATCTTAACTCGACTTCGTTGGTACTTGATATCGGATGTGGATCTCATATCTGCAATGAATTGCAGGTAATGACAAGAAGTCGGCGTCTTAGGAAGGGTGAGACCCACTGAGGCTTGGCAACGGAGCAAGGGTTGCGGCCGAATCTATCGGAGATGTTTATTTATTTCTTTCTTCAAATTTTAAGTTGTTGTTGAGAAACGTTTTATTTATTCCTGAATTAATAAAGAACATTATTTCCATTTCTATGCTTGATAGTGATGGATATTCTTGTCATTTTGCTAATACGATTGGTAATATTTACAAGAATGAATGTTTGATTGGAATAGTGGAACACGAAAGCGATCTATACACCTTAAAATTAAAAGAAGTTCCAACTCGCGATGTGTAAACACATACAACAACAATAAAAATAAAAAACGATAGTCTGAACCTGGCACAACTTTGACATGCTAGGCTAGGTCATATTTCCTTAAATAGGATGAACAAGTTGATTAGGAGCGACATGTTTAATATGTCTGATATTAACTCCCTACCAACTTGTGAATCTTGTCTCAAAGAAAAAATGACAAAATTGCCCTTCACGGGCAAGCCTGAACGTGCTCAAGGTCTATTGGATTTGATCCATACTGATGTGTGTGGCCCACTTAGCATTGGTACTAAGTCTGGTCACTCCTACTTCATCACATTTACCGATGATCACTCTAAGTATTGGTACTTGTACTTGATGAAGCACAAGTCTGAATCCTTTGAAAAGTTCAAAGAATTCAAGAATTAGAAAATCAATTGGGAAGGAGTATTAAAACACTTCGATCCGATCGAGGTGGAGAATACTTGAGTGCCGAATTTCAAGACTATCTTAAAGAGAATGGGATTCTCTCTCAGTGGACCCCTCCGACCACACCACAACTAAATGGTGTAGCGGAGCATCGTAATCGAACCTTGATGGACATGGTTCGATCTATGATGAGCTTCACTGAACTTCCTACCTCGTTTTGAGGCTATGCGCTCGCAAGAGTGGTAATGTTGTTGAACAATGTCCACACAAAGACAGTGGATAAAACTTCATATGAGATATGGATGGGCAAGCCACCCAAGTACTCGTACTTGAGAATTTGGGGATGTCCTGCTTACGTGAAGTAGACAGTGGGAGATAATCTGGATAACAGATCCATCTTATGCTATTTCATTGGGTATCCAAAGAATTCTATTGGATACTGATTCTACTATCCCAATGAAACAAAGTGTTTGTTTCTAGAAATGCCACCTTTCTGGAAAATATGGTTTCTTCCTTGAAGATGATCAAAGTGATCAAATTGTTGGATGTGATCCAAGAACCTTCAAGGAGGAAATTTCCGATGCTGATTCTAATTTGTGGCTTGAAGCAAGGCAATCTGAGATTGACTCAATGCATTCGAACCAAGTCTGGACTCTCGTAAATCTCCTGAAGGAATAGTTCCTATTGGGTGTAAATGGATATACAAGAGAAAACTTGGGCATGATAGTAAGGTACTGACCTACAAGGCGCGACTGGTCGCGAAAGGTTACACTCAAAGACAAGGTGTTGACTATGATGAACCCTTTTCACCAGTCGCAATGTTCAAGTCAGTTAGAATCCTAATAGCCATAGCCGCATGGTACGACTATGAGATATGGCAAATGGATGTGAAACTGTGTTCCTTAATGGAAACATTAAGGAACAGATCTATATGACGCAGCCTGAGAGTTTCACATCTGTAGGAAGTGATCATAAAGTATACAAACTTCAGAGATCGATCTACGGTCTCAAGCAAGCATCGAGAAGTTGGAACCTGAGATTTGATGAAACAATTAAAGAATTTGGTTTCATCAAGAATTCCGAGGAGCCATGTGTGTATAAGAAGGTAGCTAAAAATGCTGTGACATTCCTTGTACTTTATGTTGATGACATTCTACTCATTGGGAATGATGTAGGAATGATGCATTCAACTAAAGTATGATTGTCTAGTAGATTCTCGATGAAGGACATGGGTGAAGCATCCTACATTCTTGGAATACAGATCTATCGGGATAGATCGAAAAGGATGCTCGGACTCACCCAAGCGACCTACATCGATACCATACTTAAGCGGTTCTCTATGGAAGAGTCCAAGAGATGACACCTACCTATGTGCCACGGGGTCACTCTATCTAAGTCTATGTGTCCGAAGACTGATGAGGAGATAGAGAGTATGACACTTGTGCCATATGCCTCGGAAATATGTAGTATTATGTATGGTATGATCTCGACTTGACCGGATATCGCATATGCTCTGAGTGTCATGAGCCGCTACCAATCCAACCCCTGCCAAATGCATTGGAAGGCTGTGAAAGATATTCCTAAGTACTTACGAAGGACTAAAAATATGTTCATGGTCTATGGGGGTGGAGAACTAAAATTGGAAGGCTACACTGATTCTAGCTTACAATGTGATGTGAATGATTCGAAGTCAACCTCTGGATTTGTATTCATGCTCAATGGTGGTGTTGTCTCTTGGAAGAGTTCCAAGCAAGACACCATCGTGGATTCAACCACTGAGGCTGAGTACATCGCAGTATCAGCTGCTGCTAAAGAGGCGGTTTGGATGAGGAATTTCGTCCAAGGGTTGGGCGTAATTCCTAAAGGAGTTGGTCCAGTCCCGATGTACTGTGCCAAATGCATTGGAAGGCTGTGAAAGATATTCCTAAGTACTTACGAAGGACTAAAAATATGTTCATGGTCTATGGGGGTGGAGAACTAAAATTGGAAGGCTACACTGATTCTAGCTTACAATGTGATGTGAATGATTCGAAGTCAACCTCTGGATTTGTATTCATGCTCAATGGTGGTGTTGTCTCTTGGAAGAGTTCCAAGCAAGACACCATCGTGGATTCAACCACTGAGGCTGAGTACATCGCAGTATCAGCTGCTGCTAAAGAGGCGGTTTGGATGAGGAATTTCGTCCAAGGGTTGGGCGTAATTCCTAAAGGAGTTGGTCCAGTCCCGATGTACTGTGACAACACGGGTGCCGTTGTGCAAGCAAAGGAACCTAGGTTTCACCAAATATCCAAACACATACTGAGGAAATACCACAGAATCCGGGATATTGTGGCTAGAGG
Organism: Dorcoceras hygrometricum; assembly: GCA_001598015.1. Lineage (NCBI taxonomy): Eukaryota > Viridiplantae > Streptophyta > Magnoliopsida > Lamiales > Gesneriaceae > Dorcoceras > Dorcoceras hygrometricum. Next base: position 75,084 of record KV011292.1, read on the forward strand.
TGACATAGCAGTCGAGAGAGTCGCCTCTACAGACAACATTGCTGATCCACATACGAAGCCCTTGCCAGGACCATTGTTTGAAAAACATCACGAAACAATGGGACTGCGTTTCATGAGTAGTTGGCTTTAGGGCAAGTGGGAGATTGTTAGAGTAGGTGCCCAACTAGCCAAATTATGGCGTGTGGACTCTTGTTGACTCTATGTAAAACGATCTTTATTTATGAAATTCGCACTCTTTTATGACATTCTTTATCTTCATTATTATTATTACAATTGTTGGATAAAGACCTTGAATGCACTATAGTGTATGTTAGATGTGATAGTGTATTTGATGGCTATCATGAAACACGTTTAATAGTCACTGTGTATTCTAAACATGTTCCTAGTCGATTGGGCCGTCCAAAAGAGGATAAGGGCCGCCCGAGCTTGATACTAGCATCTGCGATGCGAAGTATCACGTTTCATTGGTAGGGAACATAGTGATTTTCTAATCATGTAGATGGATAGTTACCTGGTGATCTATCGAACTACCCTCGTTCGGACTTTCCAAGTGGTTATCATTTGTCAGGTGGATTAAGTCCGAGGTCTTGGTTGTACATATTAGTCCTTATTACTCAAACTTCATTGAGACTCTACATGATAGGTACCTCACTTTGACCTGTTTATCGGGTCATCAGGTGGCGGGGTTGGGTGAGGTCCCGATGCATGTAGGAGTCGATGCTTCATTGTCAAGGATTCACCGCTCGCCCTTGTGCGTGAAAATCCTATGCTATCTAAGGAGATAATAGTGTGACAAATCTTTGGCCAGAATACTAGATGTGTTTTATGTAAATGGGTTTACCTAGTAACACATGCGATGTCACTATTTGATCTCCAATATGTATGCATGGTTATTGGATCTCTAGCGACTCTCGATTTACCAATGGTCGTTGATCTGATCGGGATATTTGAGTTGAAAGTACCGTACTGTACGCTAACCATGACCAACTGGTTCTTGCAGGCACTATCAATGATACCTAGGGGATCATGGGGTGATGTTGCTAGACGCTTTACCATGATTCGATGGTTAAGTCCGAAAATGTGTTTTCGAAGTCACAAATATTGTGAGCCCACGGCTAATTGTATTCCCGAACCATTGAGGGTCACACAGGTATTGGTTTCCCAATTCCCGTACTGATATGATACTCAAAGTGTTGAGTATAGTAGGAGGAAGGTTGGGAGTATGACTTCCTAAAAGTAGCTAAGGGAGCAGGACTTCCATATTTAGCTAATTAGAGTAAAACTGTCATATATAGATTTAGTGGTCCGAAAATTGATTTTGCATCATAATGATCAGGTTTGTAAACTGAGCGCATCGGTGATATCTGATCATCGATCAAGATTATGATGAGACCATAATCGAT
>KV011293.1:11931-25734 GCA_001598015.1 Dorcoceras hygrometricum
TTTTGCATGACATCAGGGAGGCGCAGAGGACTGATCCCTATATCCATGAGTTGTGGATTAAGGCCCAGAATGGTCAGTCTGATGATTTCTCTGTTTCTCCGGATGGATGTTTGAGTTTTAGAGGGAGATTATTGGTTCCGAACCTGATTGATTTGAAAGAGGCCATCATGAATGAAGCGCATTGTAGTCGATACAGTGTGCATCCGGGTGAGAGGAAGATGTATCATGCCTTGAAGTCTCACTACTGGTGGGCAGGTATGAAGAGAAACATCTCTAGTTTTGTTGCTCGATGTTTGAATTGCCAACAGGTCAAAGCTGAGAGGATGAGACCTGGTGGTTTGTTGCAGAGTTTAGAGGTGCCCCAATGGAATTGGAAGCATATCGCCATGGATTTTGTGACTCATCTACCTCGATCGAACAGGGGATGCGATGCTATTTGGGTTGTGATTGATAGACTTTCGAAGTCAGCCCATTGCATTCCCTATGATGTGAGGTGTTCTATGAAGAAAATGGCGAAGTTGTACATCGATCATGTGGTTAGATTGCATGGATTTCCGGTTTCGATAGTATCCAATAGAGATCCGAGATTCACCTCTCGATTTTGGAAGAGTTTGCAAGCAGCTATGGGTTCGAGATTGGCTATGAGTACGGCCTATCACCCACAGACAGACGGACAGTCTGAGCGGACTATCCAGACTTTAGAGGATATGCTGCGTGCAATTGTTATGGATTTCAGCGGTAGCTGGCAGGATTCGCTATCCTTGGTTGAGTTTGAGTATAACAACAGCTACCAGGTGACCATTGAAATGGCTCCGTTTGAGGCGTTGTATGGTCGAAAGTGTAGATCCCCGATTTGTTGGGAAGAAGTTGGCGAGAGACAGCTTTCTACACCGGAGTTTGTTCAGCACATGAAGGATCAGATTGACTTGATTCGGAGTAGAATGAAGGCTGCACAAGATAGATATGCGAGCTATGCTAATAGAAGACGCAAACCTTTGGAGTTTTAGGTTGGCGACCGAGTGTTTCTCAAGATTTCTCCTTTCAAGAGCGTGATGAGATTCAGATTTAAAGGCAAGTTGGCTCCCAGATTTGTTGGTCCTTTTGAGATTGTTGAGCGGATTGGACAGTTGGCTTATAGATTGAGGCTGCCCGAGGAATTAGCAGCGATGCATGATGTCTTTCATGTGTCTATGTTGAGAAAATATGAGCCAGATCCGTCCCATGTTTTAAGAACTGACGAGGTTGAGCTGGATTCTGCCTTGAGCTATGTCGAATATCCGGTGCAGATTCTGGATAGGAAGGAGAAACAGCTGAGAAACAAGATTATACCGTTGGTGATGGTCCAATGGAGCAAGCATGGCCGAGAAGAAGCAACCTGGGAAGTGGAAGAGAAGATGAGACAAGATTGGCCTCATCTATTTGAGCACTTATTGTGCAGATTCTTCCAGGTAAATTGCTGGTTTTTGCTTCAAATTTGAGTAATGTTTGTGCTGATTTGCATGTTTGAATGTTCTACCCTTGTTTACCTTTGATTTCGAGGACGAAATCTCTTAAGGTGGGGAGAATGTGAGGATTGAGAAATTCAATTAGTAATTAATCGGATTTTGGTAGGATTAGTTACGGGTTGAGTTGTTGAATTTCTCTAAGTTTTGGATTCAATCGTAGCGAATTTTTGGTGCAAAGCTGTTAACAGCACGCTACTGTAGCTCGCTGCTGGTGGATTTTGAATCAGCAGAGATGACGTAAGCGTGACGCAATGAGATTTTCTGGTGTGTGTATGCGTCGACTGGATTTGATGTAGTAGGCGCAGCGGCGTCGTTTGATTTAGTGAATCGATGCGTTTTGAGTATTGCGTCTGGAACCAGTCGCGGGAGGAATTGTGTTGCGACTGGGTGACCAGCTTCTGGTAGCAATACTCGCGTGTGTAACGTCGTCGTTTAGATTAGTTGATGCGTCGTCGTTTTGTGGTACTTGGCGTAACCAGTCGACTGGTGTTTGTTTGAAGAGATTTATACCAGCTCTTGGTCTCATTTCATGCGAAACATGTTGTTTGCTGGTGTATCGCTACGGCGTCGTTTGAGTTAGTTAAACGCCACGTTTTGGATTGTTGCGACAGGATAGTGGCGACTGGATAGTTGTTCCTCCTTGGCAACCCTAAACTTGCTACTGTCCGCCGTCACTTGTTACCACCGATTTTCCCGTCGATTCCAGCATTCATTTCGAAGATATTGGTAGTGTTGAACTCCTCTAGCTTAGCTCTTTTGTTGGCTACCCATTTTAGACTTTGAATTAACGCTGGATTGGAGGCGTGAAGTTGCTTGCGTTCGAAGCTTTTGGAGAAGAAAGCTGCGCCGTGTGTTGTCCTCCTAGCGTGAGCTTTTGGATTCAGTTCCCAAGATATTTGGTTGAGCTTTGCCGTGAAGTTTCAAAGGCCGTGAACTTGAGTTAGTTGCTGGCCGTGGCTTGTGAAACCGGTTAAGGTATATTGAAGCAGTTTAGGTACGAATTGAGCAGCTCTTTATGGCTTGAAGCGTGAACATGGCCGTATATCTTGCTGTGAAACTTATTCGTATGTTTCTGTGATATTACGTGAAACTGAATGGATGTATTGATTGTCATATGTCTGGTTTTACGTATTTTTGAATGATAGTATGCATTGATCATTGTTATGTGATTGTCATACATGCATACATATTGAGCCTGACAGATTTGGTTGATTGACCTGATTGAGAGCAGCGTTGTGACCGGCAAACTGTTGAGTTGTGTGGAATGGTCCAATGCTATCATCGGAGTGGTGGATCGACGGAGTTGTCGTATTCGGAATACCACTAAGCTGTGATGGGCTGACGGCCGGAATATCACAGATTGATGATTACCACTGGAGGACTTGCTGTGTGGTATAGAGACTCGACTGATTGATGTGCCAGTTGACTTACTGGTATAGCTATCCGATTCTTTGATAGCCCTCATGCATTCATAGCATTGATTTATGGCATGTTGCATGTTTTGCCGTTTGATGGCTCTTCGTATTAAGGCTTGACCTTGTATTTGTTTTCCTGCTTTTGTTGTTTGGGTCTGTGTTACCCATTTGCAGAACCATCAGGTAACCAAGCTGGACAGAGTGGAGGTTCAGCTGGTCGATCCCCGTTTCCTTGAGTCCCAGTTTATTGTATTATGCATTGATCCGGGGGATGTCCCGAGATTCTATGTATTTGGAGATCTGTTTATGAATTGAGATTTGAAATTACCTGCATTGTATAAGTTTGAGATAACTTATATTTTGAGTATGGATATTTTGAATGATGATTTTAAGTTCAGGCCTAAACTATTTCGAAATTTTTTTTTAAGCCCTGATTTTAGCTTCCGTATTTATGCGTTTATATTGTGTTAATTGAGAATAATTAGCACGGGGCCTGACACAATGTTCTGAAAATAAACTCACAACTTAGAAGAACAGACGATGAACTTTGATCCAGCTGATGGTGCGTGTGTTTATCTCAGGAACGTTGCTCTGATACCATGTTGTGACGCCCAAACCCACGGGAATCACGAATTGGGGTAAATAAAAATTTTCGAAATAAAAGAAGGCTAAAGGATAATTTGTTATAAGATGTATTTCTTATAACTTAAAAGAAATCGAAACACAAGACAACTCAAAGACTAGCAGATACTTACTTGCGCGCTAACTACTGAAGACAGTTGCGGAAAACAGTTTTCATTGATAATTGTAATTGCGATTTACAACAGCTGCTATTCTATGTAAATATACAACCGTTGCCACTAATCTAATACAGTACATACTAAACAAAATAATCATCAACTATGACACGAAAAACGCTGGCCTTTGACAAACACACACCACCCAGCAGCTGATTTCAAGTTTCACCTTCTGTTCGTTCTCCAGCTGTCGCACCTGCACCATTTTAAAAGCTAGTGAGCCTAAAGGCTCAGCAAGTAAAACCTGAATAATAACAAGTTTAAATACGCATGTAGACATCTGATCAATATATAAACGCTTCATAAACATTTCTTTCTTTAAACGTGGAGACAGGGGATAATAGCCCAGATCTCATCATCAATATATTTTGTTTAAGCTCCTCATGGTCCGTGTTGCACTTTGATCAAAATGACTTCCGATATCAGTTTTAGCATATAGCTCATATGAAAGGGCAGTCTACACCTAGACAACTGCTCATCCTTCTCCTTGGTGACCGTCAACTATCTATGCCATAATCTTAAAATAAACTTTGATTTTATTAACATCCTTTCTTTCTTTGGAATTTCTTAAACATCATCGGTTTCCATCATTTAAAACTCTCGCTTCCCATTTTTAAAACTTTACTGAGTATCGAATTCGACTTTAGGAAACATAACATTGAAATTAGACCAGTCGCAAGAGAAACCAGTCGCAATGAATAGGAACCAGCTGTAAGATAGGAACCAGCTGTAAGGTCTTTTCATTTAAAACAAACGTATTTAATAAAACGGCGTCGTTAGCGCGTCAACCAGCTCCAAGGAAAGCGCTAAACAACCAGTCGCAAGAAAAGCGCTAACATATAAAACCAGACACAAAGAATAGGTATAAAACGATGTCGTTGACATAATAAACAGCCGCAAGGAATAGAAATCCAGACGCGGTGAACAGTTCCAGTCGCAAGACTAATACCAGATGCAATGAACAGTACCAGTCGCAAGACTAATACCAGTTGCAATGAACAGTACCAGTCGCAAGACTAATACCAGCTGCAATGAACAGTACCAGTCGCAAGACTAATACCAGCTGCAATGAACAGTACCTCTACTGGAATTTAACAACGAAATGCATCTGCTGGTGAACAGTGCATCTACTGGATTTTACGAAAACAACGCAACTGCTGAAGTATTACCATGGAATGCAGCTGCTGGAATTAAACTTGACAATTGTAATATCAAAACAACAATTATGCTATCAGCCGTTGCCTATCAAACCATACTTTCTAATGATTCAACTAGCAACTACCGATTACACAGTTATCAAATTCTGATATTACAACTACTGAAAGAAGAACATTCATAAACATTCTGGGAATAAACTTGAATCCTCAGTACTTTAAAACATCATAAACTTTCTGGAAAACATTTGGAAGCATCAAAACATTATTTTCGAACCCATCTTTCCTTCCTTTCATGTCTAAATCATTTAAAACATGAACTTTAAACATACTGTTACACATACAAGCAAAAAGACTCAGAAACAACAATATATGCTTCAAATGGTGAGTCAAGAATCAACTTTTACTTGCCTTAAACAAAGCTTTGCAACAGCAACCGATTCCTGCAGAATCTTCTCTTTAAGCAACGCACGAACTCTTCTGCAAATATTTTGAAGAATACCTCAAGATTTTTCTCTGCAAAAATGATAAAGATCTTACTTTGAAAACAGGTTTTATACGAAAGGGATTAGTGGCATGCTACTTGTGAAATCAAGCATGACATACTTATAAAATTTAGCAAAATTCCCTTCCTCTCATTTTAATTTGTAAAACAACAAACCTTTTTCAAAAGAAATCATTTGTCCTCCTTAAAATATTTTTCAATCGATTCAAAACCAGCACGTGCATCACTCTTGGGAGTCATCTGTTGGAACCAGCCGCAACGCATCTTATGTTCTGAAATCAATAAATCAACAAATACATAACATTTAAAATTGCCATTTTGGCCCATGAGATTAATAAAATGCATAAATTTGGCCCTATGGATTTTGGGGCGTTACAAAAATGCTAGGATTTCTTGGTGTGTGTTTGGTGATTCTGGGGGGTCCTATTTATAGATTCTGAAGGGTCAAGGGGCTTTTGGTGAATAGTCATGGTAGCCATTGGATCTACATCCAATGGTCTAGATTATGTCCATTCTGAAGGATCATGACCCTTCACAATGCATCCCTTTGATTGAACCAATCGCATCCTTCCATCCAAGATCAGACGCTCCAGATTGCATCGTTTCACCAATGGTCTAGATCGTGTCTTTTACAATCCATCTAACGGTTTAGATCGCAACTTTTCGCGATTCATCACACCCCTTCGATTTGTATCCGATCCAACGGTTGATATCATTCTGCCTTGTCACTCCCACTCATCCGCCACTGCGGCCACATCGTAGTCATGTCACTGCTTAGTCATCCCGTATCACTCGAGCATAAATTTAAGAGCTCCTCAATGCTCCTCATGACGATGCGTACGTGCGAAGTGCAAAGTTCTCCTCAAAGCGCCCATTGCGACGTGCGCCGGCTCCGGATCCGGCACGGGCGAGTAGGTGCTTTGCACCTACTCAAAGCACCTACTCGCCCTTGAGGAACATTTTCGGGTCTATCACAACTTGTATTAATTATTTACACATAATACGAAGTCATATATAAGAAAGATTTGACTAAGCTCTTTTTCCGATGTGGGACAGCTGCACAATTCCCAATAAATGGGCTTTAGTTGGTTTATTAATTTCTCATTCACCTAAAATCGAGTTTGAGCAAATTAATATTCCAAAAATATCTACTCGAAACGTAGGTTCAAGTTTTCAAGTCAATTTCGACTTTCATAGGACGGTTATAACTCGATTAATTAATTTGGGTCTTTCCCATTTTCCAACATAAATAAATAAAGGCTAATTAGTCACTGTTATCTCCAACACACTTTCTGAATTGATTGATTCCAGCCAAATAGATTTTACCTATACGAAAATTATGCAATGGAACTATGGATATCAATTCTTGGAAACTGACCCAATAGAGTTATTATTTTTTGAAGGACTAATTTACTTTTCCACGTGATTCCTAAATCCTACATATGAGTTGTCATCATATCACGAGCAAACAACAAACCGCAAGTCCCGCGCCCCGTGCCTAATGACATGTTTACAACATATTATAATATGCCCACCCGCTTCCCAAGATTTTTGCTTAAATTACCTACAATGTTTGTCCCACCACACACTAGAAATACTATTGATTTTACGCAAACTTTACATTAAAATATCGTCATGTTTCCAATGGTGCCACTACTCGAGATTGATTACTTCGACGTCTTGTTTTTGTTGCAAATTAAGTTTCGGTAAAATTTTTTAAGAAAACTCAGAATTGTCCCATCTATGTGCATTTTTTTTTAGCATATATATTTTTCTTGAGTCCACTTACTGTGCCATAAAATCTTGAGTATATATATATATATATATATATAAACTATGAAGGTACAACCTGAAATACATTAACATATCTGGACGCAATTGCAACTTCGTAAAAATTTCAGATCGTGCACTATTAAACAAATCAGCTGATATTCAAATGCATATAGATGTGCGGAACTTATATATGTATATAAAAGGGAACAAATTCATTCAGATTATATGCAATACTCTTGAAGTAATCGGAACAGTTCAAAAACTGTGTCCATCAACATTTCAGATCACGAACTGAAAAATAGCTCTGAGCATAAGGAAGAAGTAGAAACCGGATAAAACTTTGCAAATGATTTCACTAAGTTTACATATATATATATATACGGTTCTGATAAATTGCGTACCTAGCAAGCGCCTCGTGCGCGACATGCTGACCTGACATTGTTTATTTTTTTTGTTAGCTTTTCTTTTTTTTTTCATACCACATCAAACAAGCTTCTCTGGAAGCTTCCTTCTCCCTCCCATTTAACTGGAGATCGAGTTTCAAAATTTGGCAGCAATCCACACCATTCATTGATTCTTTGTCACCGCCGCCATGAAACGAAGGTTGTTCCGTCGTACGTCTCCGCCGCCGACACCGATAATCCGAGTTATATTTTTGTTGCCAGATTACTGGTTGTCATGGCTGTTTAACAGATCAAACATTTTTATTCTTTTATTTAGCTTCTCTTTTTTTTTTCTTCTGCCACATCAAAGAAGCTTCTCGGAAGCTTTGGAGCATCTTTATCCCTCCCATTTAATACGAACAATTCGGAATAAGATGTTTCATACGAACAATTCGGAATAAGATGTTTCATTTGCTGTAAAAGCTGGAGGAGATGCTGCTTAGCTTCGCGAAGATGTTTCAATATTTGAAATGAGTTAAAACTTAATCACTAGGTGACAGATTGAAAATTTATTATATCAAATATCAAATTGGCTCAATTTAGTAGGTTGATATTATTTTGATTTTCAGCTTACATGAGCATCAGAACATGTAACTACCCACACCCACATGCTTAACTAAGCCAACACGACAACATATTGAAGTCGATACTCAACGAACTAACTAATACCAAATATCTCGTATAACATCCAAGTCTATTAAATGACCAAATACAAATGATGGCACAACAGTACAATAATGTTTCATAATATTCAAAGTTTACATGCTACCATTTATGTGAGGACTGTGATTAGCATAGGAGATTAGTGGTTTAATCGGATCATATTAGTGGAGTATTAGCTGAGGTTTAGCTGTTGAAAGTGTCGTAGTTTGTGAGGATCAGCTTAGGCGCGAGCTGGTCGGGTTTTTCGTCCGAAGCTTATGTTGCAGGTTGATTTGAGGTCTTCCTGGAGCGTGATGTTAAAATTTACGTCGAGGATCATCTTAGAGAATGAATCATCTAGTAGAGATTAGCTGACTTGAACTGATCTGTTGTCGCTTGCCGATCTGAGGCGCGTAAGCTGAGTTGACCATCGTCAGCTGAGTAGACCATCACGACTGTTTTGGATGTCGTAAGCTGCATAGAGCATCCTAAGTCAAAATTGGTAGAGTGCGAACTGATCTGAGTCTTCTAAGCTGAGTGGTGTTGAGTATAGCCAGTGCTGATAGTGTCAGGCCCGGTGCACAAAACAGATATTAACACGCAATTACAAATACGAAAGCATTAAAAGTAGCTAAAATTTTTCGCTTTGGCCTGACTTAGAAAACAATTTCAAATACACGTATACTCAAAATATTGGTTTTACAACCAAAAGCTTCACATACAACAGCTACAAATACAACAAGTATCAGCATACCAAGCCAACAGAAACCAAATCTGTTTACAACGGTAACACAGGGCATTCCGTGGCAAAAACACACACACACACATATATATATATATATATATATATATATATATATAGGCAAATATTGGTCTTACAACAACCAAAATCTGCACACAACAACTACCAATACAGCAGGTACCAGCATACAAGGCCAAGAGAAAACCAAATCTAGTTACAACGGTAGCACGGGGCATTCCTCGGCAACAACACCAATACATATATAGATATATATATATATCTGGGACACTCTATCAACCTCTGGGGACATCACCAGCTGACTCACCTCCTCGGCCAGCTGAATAACCTGGAAAACCTGAATGGTACACAACAAATCAAACAGCCCCAAAGGAACGGGGTCAAACCCTAGTACGGAGAGCAACATAAAACAGCAAGTAGATAGAACAAGTTATAAATGCAATACGATGCATGAGAACAGCAAGATCAAAGGATCCAAAGGAACTGTACACAGCTGGACATCAGCAATAGGAGTGGTCACTGGATGCATGAGAGAATGAGAATTACCCAGCCGCTCGATCACACATGGTACCAGACACAATACTGAACAGGGATGGCCGCAACTCATGTGAGAGAATGGGAGCTACCCAGTCGCTCAGTCACACGAAGTACCAGCACAAGCTAGAACAGAAAGGCCATAGTACATGTGAGAGAATAGGAGCTACCCAGTCGCTCAATCACACGTATCCTGTCAACACGGGTTAGCTCAACAGCGAAAGAAAACAGATTATAGGTTCTCACAGCAACTGCTAACATAGGATCGCAAGGAACAGAGCGTAATATGACATGCGTGTATGCATAAGAACAGCTTGCAAGATAACACGTAACAGATCTAATGCAAGAAATATCATAAAACCAACAGCATACACACTGCTCAACATAACAGCACATGCTCATTTATACACAAGACTATCTCAAAGCTGTAAGAGTTCCGAAAAACTCAAAATCTGAACCTGCTTAGCCAAATAAGAAAATCAGCTCAGGGACAGTAAGCACAGAACACTAAACTGGGAGCCATAGCTCAACCCAGCTCTATCTTACCCTTCGAACACAAAAGATAGCTCTAAACGAAGCATAAGGGAGGATCTAACACTTACTCGAAAACACTACCTGAACGGAAAACCCAATCGGCCGGAATACGAACCAACAACACACTGCAGCTCCTTCGTGTCCCCTCTTCTAGTCCACCAAAGCCTTCGAAAAAGGTATAGAAAGAAGCACTTTAGAAAGAACAACTCTGTCTGGCCCTGTGTTCACAACAGAGATAAACACGCAATTAACAAGTGCGGAAGCATTTAAAAAGTGGCTAAAATTTTTCGTTTTGGCTTGACTTAGAAAACATAATTTAAAAATACACTTGTACTCAAATATTGGTTTTACAACAACCCAAAAACTAAACACCAGCAGCTACAGATAACAAATACAAGCATCAAGTATCCCAAAACAATACACTCTCAAATCAACAATAGAACATCACTATGTGACATTCCCCGGTGACGACTCTAATACATAATTATAAAATATAGATAACTGGGACACTCTATCCACCTCTCGGGGCAACACCATCTGAGTCATCTCCACGACCAGTTGAAAATCCTGGGAATTTGTACCTGAAATAACTCCTCCTGGCATGCCCTCCACTTGCTCCCTGGTCATGGCATTAATTTGGACCTGCTGAGGCCCCAAGAAATGAGGCTGGGAAGACTGTCCAAAACACGGAGGACCAGGCTGCTGAAAGACCTGTACGGAGTTTCCCCCATCCTCTGTTGTGGAATAGAGAAAGAACGACCTCGAGATGACCCACCAGAACGACGACCCTGTGGTGGGGCAGCGGTGTGATGAGATCCAGTCAAAGGACATACTCGTGCAAAATGTTCGTACTGCCCACAATGATTGCAAGTACCCTGAACCCCTACACACTGCGTCGAAGGGTGTTTGCCTCCACATTGACCAAAAAAGTTAGCGCTGGGGCTGCTACTGCTGCTCGAATTGCCTGAACCAGAAAAACTAGAACCCTGCTTCTTCTTAAACTGATGGCCACGGGGCCTAAACCTGTGGCGTCCAGATTGTTGTGCTGACTGCTGGGGCTGCTGGGATGACTGAGAAAATTGGGGAGGTTGCACCCCTTGAACATTGGGACGTACACCTTGAGCAGCTTGTGGCTGAATCCGAGACCTGCGGTTCCGTAACCCTTATTCGATATCCATCGCCTTGTCCACCGCATGTGCATAACTAGTATGTGAACTCGCCAAATCAAGGAATAAAGATCCTCATTCAGTCCTTCCAAGAATCGGTTCCTCTTCGCCCTCTCGCGGCCAGACACATGAGGAAAATAGGAAAGGAGAGAAGAAAACCTTCTAGCATACTCCCCCACAGACATGGTTCCCTGAACCAAGTTATCAAACTCACGCTCCCAGGCATTGACATAGGACTCCGGAACATACTCCTGACGGAATGCAGTACAAAAACTGTCCCAAGTAGTCCCCACACCAGTCTCCTCAAGAGTTCGTGGAGCACCTCTCCACCAGCGCTCTGCATTCTTCCTCAGTTGGAAGGTCACTAAACTCAGTCTACACTCATCATCATAACGCACTATATCAAACAGCCCTGTAACTGTGCTACAACCAGGACTCAGCATCGGAACTAGACTCGTCACCATTGACATTTGAGGACTTCATCCGCTGAAAATCTACAACCAGGACTCAGCATCGGAACTAGACTCGTCACCATTGACATTTGAGGATTCATCCGCTGAAACCTCACCATGATCAGTTCCATTTCGTCCACACGGGCTACCAACACATCCACCACATCATCAAACTGCCTAGCATGCCTACGAACAGGAATACTACGCTCCACTTCCTCGTTCTGACCCTCAGATTCGATCGGGATCTGCCTGGTAGCTCTACCCCTATGTCTAGGCGGCATCTAGGCAAACACAAATACAATAAGATCACACAACAATTATAACACAGTCAAGCATATGCAACAAGCAACAAAGTGCCTAGACTCAATTGTGATCAAAATAATTCAAGCTTATCCCAGTTTAAGCTCTGATACAAAAAATATCAGGCCCGATGTTCACACAGAGATAATAATACAATTAACAACTGCGGAAGCATTTAAAAAGAGGCTAAAATTCTCGCTGTGGCCTGACTTAGAAAACATAATTTAAAAATACACTTATGCTCAAAATATGGGTTTTACAACAATCTAAAAGCTGAACACCAGCAGCTACAGATAAAAAATACAAGCATCGAGTATCCCAAACAATACAATCTCAAATCAACAATAGAACATCACTACGGGACATTCCCTGGTGACGACTCTATTACATAATTATAAAATATAGATAACTGGGACACTCTATCCACCTCTTGGGGCAACACCAGCTTAGTCATCTCCACGACCAGCTGAAAAGCTGGGAATCCTGAACAACACACAGACAACCAAAATAGCCAGCCCCAGAGGGACATGGGGTCAAACCCCAGTACGGAGAGCAATACAAACAACAAATAAATAGCAACAGATATAAATGCAAGTGTTATGCATGAGAGCAGTAGGATGCAAGGCAATAGGCTACAAGAGAATCAGGAAGCCAAAGGAGCTCAAGGACCAGCTCGGCAGCTGTCAATTGATACGAATAGAACCATTGCGGATCCGAATCATGCCTCCCGACGAGGCAGCGGAAGAACAAAAATTGGGCCGGGAGACGATCAATACAATTCATAAACATGCAAACTATGAACCATTCATAGGGTGTTTTGTTGATTACCTTGCTGGCAACTCGTGCCTGGCTCCGACCAGTTTCGCGAGGAAACCGGCACTTCACGGTAGGCGGCGGTAGATTACGTCAATCAGGTCCATGACCGAAAGGGAGACTCCTTCGTCAGCCTGCACTAGAAGGCCTGACGAGATTGGCGCGGACGGATTCTCCTCGTCAAGTTGGCCGGAACAAATTCCGGCTGCGGCGGCGGCGTGCACCGGCTGCGGCGGCGTGAGGTTTGAGGAGAGGTGGGCGGAGGCTTTTAGAGCTAGGGTTAGGGTTTTATCAAGTTGTGATTGTGTGTTATGATTTGAAGCCCTTAAGTCTAATTAAATAGACTTGTGATAGAATTGGACCGGCCCAACGGGCCCGGGTCCAACGAATGAACATCCGATTCATCCCTATCACCGCGACTTCATTATAACTCCGATCGCCGATCAGATCGGACTGATCGACTCAGTTTCCAAAACTGAATACTATGATCTGAAAAACCATTTTTCAGAACCCCAGTGCAAAATGACCGTTTTGTCCCTCAACAGCGGAAATCACGATTTGACCCCTGTTGACTTTTAGGAAGTCGCACTCCCCAAAATCCTCTTCCTTTGCTCAACACATTGAGCTCAGTATCCGTGCGGGAATCTCGAATCCAGTACTTGTGTGACCCTCAATGGTTCAGGGATACAGCTAGCCGTGGGCCCACAACCATTGTGGCTCCGGAATCACAATTCCGGACTTGCCCATCGGATCACGGTAAGAGCGTCTAGAAACATCGCCCCATGATCCCCTAAGTATCACTGATAGTGCCTGCAAGAACCAGTTGATCGTGGTTAGCGTACAGTACGGTCCTTTCAATCCATATATCCCGATCAGATCAACGAACATTGGTAAATCGAGAGTCGCTATAGATCCGATAGCTATGCATACATCTTGGAGATCGAATAGTGACATCGCGAGTGTAACTAGGTAAACCCATTTACCTAAAACACTTCTAGTACTCTGGCCAG
>KV011294.1:21697-37954 GCA_001598015.1 Dorcoceras hygrometricum
TCGTTGAGAAGCTGTCGGGCCTTGATATCACATTTCCACACGAGCTGTCTGTGGATGTGCTTCTCCTCTCACTACCCGCTGCATTCGACCCCTTTGTGGTCAACTTCAACATGAACAAGCTGGCAGCCACCCTTGAAGAGGTGGTTAACATGCTTGTAGTGTTCGAAGGAACCATAAAGAAGGACTGGCCCGTCCTCCTCATGGGCTCCTCTTCCTCTGCGAAGAAGGGGCCCAGACGCAAGGGTAAGAAGCGTTCTGCCCCTGCGAAGGAGGAAAATCCCACTAAGAAGCTAAAGGCAAAGGCTTCCAAGCCGAACAAGTCTGAGGATGTTTACCACCACTGCCACAAGCCTGTGCATTGTAGGAGGAACTGCAAGGAGTACCTCGAGCAGTTGCGAACTGCGAAAGGTATGTTCTATATCGAAATAAATATGTCTCTCAATTCGACTTCTTGGGTACTAGATACCGGATGTGGATCTCATATCTGCAATGATTTGCAGGTGATGACAAGAAGCCGACGTCTTAGAGATGGTGAGACCCACTTGAGGCTGGGCAATGGAGCAAGAGTTGCTGCAGTAGCTATAGGAGATGTTTATTTATTTCTGTCTTCTGATTTTAAGTTGTTATTGAGAAACGTTTTGTTTGTTCCCGAATTAATAAAAAACATTATTTCTGTTTCTATGCTTGATAGTGATGGATATTCTTGTATGTTTGCTAATTCGATTTGCAAAATTTACAAGAATGAATGTTTAATTGGAATTGGGGAACGCGAAAATGATTTATACACCTTAAAATTAAAAGACGTTCCAACTCGCGATGTCGAAACACATACAACAACGATTAAAAGGAAATACGATAGCTTAAACCCATCACAACTTTGGCACGCTAGTCTAGGTCATATTTCTCTAAGTATGATGAACAAGTTAGTTAGGAGTGACATGTTTGATCTGTCAGACATTAACTCCCTACCGACTTGTGAATCTTGTCTCGAGGGAAAGATGACTAAACAACCCTTCAAGGGCAAGCCTGAACGTGCCCAAGGACTATTGGATTTCATCCATACTGATGTGTGTGGCCCACTTAGTATCGGTACTAAGTACGGTCACACATACTTCATCACCTTTACCGATGATTACTCTAGGTATGGGTACTTGTACTTAATGAAGCACAAGTATGAATCCTTTGAAAGGTTCAAAGAATTCAAGGCTGAAGTAGAAAATCAATTGGGCAAAAGTATTAAAGAACTTCGATCCGATCGAGGTGGTGAATACTTGAGTGCTGAATTTCAAGACTATCTGAAAGAGAATGGGATTCTCGCACAGTGGACCCCTCCGGCTTTATGAGGATTTGGGGATGTCCTGCTTATGTGAAGCAGACAGTGGGAGATAAGCTGGATACGAGATTCATCTTATGCTACTTCATTGGGTATCCGAAGAATTCCATTGGATACTACTTCTACTGTCCCAGCGAAACAAAAGTGTTTGTTTCTAGGAATGCAACCTTTATGGAAAGGGAATTTCTACTTGATAGAAAAGGCAAGATAGTAGAACTCGAAGAGGTTCCAGAACCAACTGAAGTACCAAGTGAATCTCCTGTGCCTCCAGAGCCAGTACCAGAAATGGTCGCACCTAGGAGATCCGAAAGGGTTCCTAGGGCTCCTGAGAGATATGGTTTTCTCCTTGAAGATGATCAAGTTGATCAAGTTGTTGGATCCGATCCAAGAACTTTCAAGGAGGCAATTTCCGACGTTGATTCTAATTTATGGCTTGAAGCAATGCAGTCTGAGTTTGACTCAATGCATGCGAACCAAGTTTGGACTCTTGTTAACCCTCCCGAAGGAATTTTTCCTATTGGATGTAAATGGGTATACAAGAGGAAACTTGGGCCTGATGGTAAGGTAATGACCTACAAGGCACGACTGGTCGCGAAAGTTTACACTCAAAGGCAATGTGTTGACTATGATGAAACCTTTTTCACCAGTCGCAATGTTCAAGTCAATTAGAATCTTGTTAGCCATAGCCGCATGGTACGACTATGAGATATGGCAAATGGATGTGAAAACTGCGTTCCTTAATGGAAACATTAAGGAAGAGATCTATATGACGCAGTCTGAGGGTTTCACATCTGTAGGAAGTGAGCATAAGGTATTCAAACTTCAGAGATCGATTTACGGTCTCAAACAAGCATCGAGGAGTTGGAACCTGAGATTCGATGAAACAATTAAGGAATTTGGTTTCATCAAGAATCCCGAGGAGCCATGTGTATATAAAAAGGTAGTTAAAAGCGCTGTGACATTCCTCGTACTTTATGTTGATGACATTCTACTCATTGGGTATGATGTAGGAATGCTGCAGTCAACTAAAGTCTGGTTGTCTAGTAGATTTTCGATGAAGGACATGGGTGAAGCATCTATATTCTTGGAATACAGATCTATCGGGATAGATCGAAACGGATGCTCGGACTCACCCAAGCCACCTACATCGATACCAGACTTAAGAGGTTCTCTATGGAAGAGTCCAAGAGAGGACACCTACCCATGAGCCACGGGGTCACTCTATCTAAATCTATGTGTTCGAAGACTGATGAGGAGATAGAGAGCATGGCACGTGTGCCATATGCCTCGGCAATAGGTAGTATTATGTATGGCATGATCTCAACTAGACCGGATGTCGCATATGCTCTAAGTGTCACGAGCCGCTACCAGGAAAACCCCGGCCAATTGCATTGGAAGGCTGTGAAGGATATTCTTAAGTACTTGCAAATAACTAAGAATATGTTCATGGTCTATGGGGGTGGTGAACTGAAATTTGAAGGCTACACTGATTCTAGCTTCCAATGTGATGTGGATGATTCGAAGTCTACCTCTGGATTTGTATTCATGCTCAATGGTGGTGCTGTCTCTTGGAAGAGTTCCAAGCAAGACACCATCGTGGATTCAACCACTGAGGCTGAGTACATCGCACCATCAGCTGCTGCTAAGGAGGCCATTTGGATAAGGAATTTCGTCCAAGAGTTGGGCGTCATTCCTAATGGAGTTGGTCCAGTCCCGGTGTACTGCGACAACACGGGTGCCGTTGCGCAAGCAAAGGAGCCTAGGTCTCACCAAAGATCCAAACATATACTGAGGAAATACCACAGAATCTGGGATATTGTGGCTAGAGGTGACATAGCAGTTGAGAGAGTCGCCTCTGCGGATAAAATTGCTGATCCACTTACGAAGCCCTTGCCAGGACCGTTGTTTGAAAAACATCACGAAACAATGGGACTGCGTCTGATGAGTAGTTGGCTATAGGGCAAGTGGGAGATTGTTAGAGTAGATGCCCCACTAGCCAACTTGTGGCGTGTGGGTTCTATAGACTCTTGTATGAAACGATCTTTATATATGATATTCGCATTTCTTTATGGAATTCTTTATTTTCATTATGTTATATAATGTTAACAATTGTGTTGGATAAAGACCTAGAATGCGCCATAGTGTATGTTAGATGTGATAGTGGGTATGACGACTATCATGAAACACATCTAATAGTCACTGTGTATTCTGAATTCGTTCCTAGTCGATTGGGCCGTCAAAATGAGGATAAGGCCGCCCGAGTTCGAGACTAGCATATGCGATGCGAAGTACCATGTTTCATCGGTAGGGAACATTGTGATGTTCTGAGCATGCAGATGGATAGTGACCTGGTGATCTATCGAACTACCCTCGTTCGGACTTTCCAAGTGGTTACCATTTGTCGAGTGGATAAGTCCGAGGTCTTGGTTGTACTGATTAGTCCTCGCTACTCGAAACGTCATTGAGACTCTACATGATAGGCGTCTCACTTTGACCCGTTTGACGACTCACTTGGGTCATTAGGCGGCGGGATTGGGTGAGATCCCGATGCATGTAGGAGTCGATGCTTCGTTGTCGAGGATTCACCGCTCGCTCTCATGCGTGGATATCCTATGCTATCTGAGGGGATAATAGTGTATAAATCTCTGGCCAGAGTACTAGAAGTGTTTTAGATAAATGGGTTTACCTAGTAACACTCGCGATGTCACTATTCAATCTCCAAGATGTATGCATAGCTATCGGATCTCTAGAGACTCTCGATTTACCAATGGTCGTTGATCTGATCGGGATATATGTGTTGAAAGGACCGTACTGTACGCTAACCACGACCAACTGGTTCTTGCAGGCACTATCAGTGATATCTAGGGGATCATGGCGTGATGTTGCTAGGCGCTTTACCATGATCTGTTGGGAAGTCCGAAATTGTGATTTCGGAGCCACAATGGTTGTGGGCCCATGGCTAGCTGTATCCCTGAACCATTGAGGGTCACACAAGTACTGGACTCTTGATTCCCGCACGGAAACTGAGCTCAATGTGTTGAGCAAAGGAAGAGGATTTTAGGGAGTGCGACTTCCTGAAACTCAACATGGGAGAAATTGCGATTTGTCACTGTTGAGGGGCAAAACTGACATTTGGACTAGGTAATCTGAAAAAATTGTTTTCACATCATAATATTTAGTTTTGGAAACTGAGTCGATCGGTCCGATCTGATCGTCGATCGGAGTTATGATGAAACCGCAGTGAATTAAACGAACCAAATGTTCATATATAGACTTGGGCCTGACCCAAGTCCAATGGGCCGGTTCAAGCCCATGTATACTAATTATATGTTAGTACTCTACTAGGGTCTTGATCACTTGTAACATTACAACCCTAGACCTAAGAAACGGCCGCCCCCTTCCTCTCATAGCCACGCCGCCGCCAGCCACTCCAAGCGCCGCCGCCCTCCGTCGCCTCTTGCCGTGATCGGACTTGTTCCGATCAGCTTGACGAGGAACTTAAATAAAAAGGTGTTTAAAAACTCATACTTGAGCTTTAATAATTATAAAGTTTCGAAATATAGGCCTCCTAAAATTTTAAAGTGCCTTAAAACTCAAATACCTGCCCGTATAGGGGAAAAATGGGTTCCACTCCAAAGTAATTATAAAAATCCAAATTTTCAAAAAAATTTGCTTAAAATAAAATAAATTTATTCTTAAAATATCATAATTTAAAAAGCTCAACTATCTTTATTCCGGTCGACCCTAATCTCGTCCACACGTCCATAACTCAAGCAGGCTGAAAAATAGCACATGCATACCATGCATAATAAAATCATAAATAAATCATATAATAAGGCATGTAATCATCTAAAAATATTTTCCCCCTATTCATGCAGTCATTTCTACGTAATCTGGATTTCGGGATGTTACAATCTCCACCCTTATAGAAATTTTGTCCCCGAAATTAAGTTACGTACCGATAGCACGTCTGGAGGCATCATGCACACCAAAACCTTATCACGTAAATCTAAGTGCATAACTAAGCATCTATTTTTAAAATCCTAAGTCCAAAAACTCATGCAAGGCTAAATCATGCATCATGCAAACATAAACATAAATATTAAAATGGTAAAACTCACAGACTGGTAGTGCGACTTCTGAGCTCCACGCAGCAGGCAAGTACCCACCAGAACCATCGCTCTGATACCAACTGAAATGAACCAGACTCTAGAATTTTTTTTTAAAACATATGCGGAAAACATAAACATGAAGTGTGGCTCGTTCCTTTCTAAAAAATTTCTAAATCATTTTCGCAAAATACTTTAAGCATAAATAAAGGAATATTTAAAAACGTTTAAACATCCAAACGGAATAAAATCAACTGAGTAAATATACTGAAAGAAAACATGTTTAAAACCCAATATCTAAGACTGTATCAACTCAAAAACACATCGTTGCGGTCAAGGGGTACTGCTGCAACAGGCGCTCAGATGTCCTCACCGCCAGTCGGTGTAAGCTCAGCAGGATCATCACCTGCACCATTTAAACCTAGTGAGCCTAGAGGCTCAGCATGCTCTATCGTTTACATAACAAAGTACATACTAATAAAATCGCATGCAAGCACATACTTGTACTAAAATAACGTTAAAAACATGAATGTGTGCATGATCTTAAAACATTTCATCCTGCAATCATATCATAACATATCATATAACATATAAGGCATGGCATATCGTAACCTGAAAAGAAAACGTATGAGTCATATCAGTGGATGTGAGCAACGTGTGGCTGATCAGTCGTAATAACCAACGTACGTGGCGTGTGGTTCACCCGACCTTACCTCGGGATCCCTATATGTCACACCTCTTGAAAATTTCCACTTCACCCCGCTGTTACACGAGGATCCATAGGTCCTGAAATCCTGAAATCATTTCTAAAAACAGGGGATCTCTGGGCCCGGCTACCCGACTAACTCCCATCGTAGACTTTGCCACATCACTTCAATTCCTCAGATTTTTACTTAAAAAGGGACATGCCTGATCGTTTCATAAAATCTCATGATACATGAATTTTCTTAAAATCATGCAATTTAAAAGTTTAGCCCGTTAATGTATATTTAATCATTTTCTTTAAACCATTTGCGTACGTAAAATACTACATATATAATTAAATATACACTTACCGGCTTCTACATTTTTCCTATTTCGGTCAAGGATCGATTCTGAGGCCTGGCTCACTAATAGTAGACTAACCATCGCTCCTTACAGACTCGATGAAACGAATGTTTATCCACTTTAAACATTTTTTGCCTAATTTAAATAAATATGAATTTAAAAAATCAAGACTAATTTTGACCATTTAAAATCAATTTTGACTTCCTAAAATCAATTTGGACTTATTAAAAATCTATTTTCACTTTTAAAATCAATTTAACTCAATTTTGACCTCAAAAGCCGATTTTGACCAAATTAAATCCCAAAAATCGATTTTGACTCCAATAAAATTCCAAATGTCCTAATTTTGACTAAAAAATTAAAATTAAACATAAATTAAATTATTTAAAAAGGTTTGACTCAATTTTGCCATCTGGCTATTTTCTTTAAAATCGGACATTTGACACATTAAATTAAATAACATGTACCTAAATAAAATAACTTGGACCCATTTTAAAACATTTGACTCGAGACTCGAAAAATCGATTCGGTCCAATCGAACCAGCCGAACCGGTTCAGTTAGCCATGCTACGCATCGTCGCGACCACCTGCTGGTCTCAGCGATCGCTCTCCTTGATCTGGCCACCATGGCTGGAGCCCTTCCGGCTCGACCACCCCCAGGTCCAGCCGGTCGTAACCTGACCAACCTTGGCTCAAACCGTTGGCTAACCAGGGAGAACTGGTCGCTGCAAGTGGACGCACCAGCCATGATGCGCGGTGCGCCACCTCCGACTCCCACGGCTTGATCCAGTTTGTTCGACCACCTAGCCACCTTCCTACCTTGATATATACCACCATGAGTCCCCTAGGAACCCCTAGAACCGAGCCAAAACCCCTGATAATTGCCATGATCAAAGCCTCAAGAGAAGAAAATGTAACATGTCAAAAACCGTGAATTGCATGCATGAGATATGAACATAGATGTAAAGATCCGAGGCATACACATAAGATTTCATGCATAATTTTCATAAAATAGGTTATTATGATTTAAATGGTGAGCAAGGAATTGATATCACATGCCTGGGTTGAAGAAAACGCGGATCTGCGAGGTATGGACGTTGTAGACGCGAGATCGGGGCGCAACCGGCTTTGGATCACCAAGCTCCTTCAAAAGTCTGAAAGTTTTTGAATTTTGTGTGCTTGTGAGGGAGGGGGGCGGCTGGTGTGTGTGTAGAGGAGGCTAGGGTATGTGTAACTTGTGTTTAAGAAATAATTAGAGTGCCTATTATGACCCCTATGGCTTTAATTAAAAAGATTACAAGCTTGCCCCTCTAATTAAATTAAAAAGGCACTTGAAATTCATACTTGGGCTTTAATAGTTATAAAATTTCGAAATCTAGGCCTCCTCAAAATTTAAAATGCCTTAAAACTCAATATACCAGCCCGTATAGGCGAAAAACCGGTTCCCCTCCAAAATAATTATAAAAATCCATATTTTTAGAAATTGTTGCTTAAAATAAAATAAATTCGTTCTAAAAATTCCCATAACTTAAAATCTCAATTTATTTTCATTCCGGTCGACCTCTGCTGGACCTGCGGCCTATATTGCGGTGGCCCCAGAGGAATTGGGCCTTAGGAGGCCCCTGATAAGGTATCTTCGTCGGCTGCTGCGAAGACTGTCCCCTGGCGGGCTGCTGGAACTGCCTTTTCCGCCGAAAATTGTCTCTCATGTCCTTCCGACCCCTCTCAGACCGGAATGCTCGATTAACTGCAGCCATGTACGAAGTCAAGTCCGACATGTTAACATTGTGGCGGATGTCTGGTCTCAGCCCATCAGTAAACTGTCTCAACTTCTCGCTTTCCACCAGCATCAATCGAGGGCACAAAGTGACACCCACGTTCAAACTGCCGGACATACTCGGCTACATACTTGTCTCCCTGGTGGGGACTCATGAACTCCCTGATCAGCTGACTCTGGGCGTCCACGGTGATGTACCTTTCAAAGAAGATGGTTCTGAAACTCACCCAGGTCTGGTCCTCCAAAACCAATCCGACAACTGCACTCTCCCACCAAAGTGCTGCATCTCCCTTCATCATGAAGATGGCGCACCAAACCTTGTCAGCATCCTGGAGACCCCATATAAGAGAAGATGGTCTCCAGAGAACGGATCCATTCCTCAGCAACTAGCGGATCTGTAGTTCCGACAAATTCCTTGGGTCCCTGCTTGCGGAACCGCTCAACCACATCCTCCTCGTGAGACTTCCCAGATCGCTCCGACTACCTCTCTAACATCCTGGTGATCCCGGATAGCATGTCCATGCTAGCCCTCTCATAAAAATTCAACTGTGGAGGAGGAGGAGGAGGAGGTGCATCATCATTCTGTTGGTCCCTGGCACGTCTAGGAGGCATACTGGCACACAAAACCCTTTACGTAAATCCTAGTGCATGACTAGGTGTCTAACTTTTAAACTCCTAAGATAAAACTAAAGCAGTAACAGAACATGCATCATGTGAAAATATGAATCATAAAGACCTTAAGACTTACAGACTGACAGTGCGACTTTTGAGCTCCACACAGCAGGCGAGTACCCCACCAGAACCACCGCTCTGATACGTACCAAACTCTGAAATTTTTTTTCTTATGAATTGCGGAATAAACATTCTTTAAAGTATATTTCGAACATTTCTAAATCTTTCGAAAATGTAACTATAAAGGCATAGATAAATAAATATCACAAAATAAATCATTCGTCCGGGTTTAAAATCGAAGTAATAAGGAAATGTGTAACTAAAAATGTCTAGTAAAATAAAAGCATCTGGAGTGGTCAAGGATAGCAACCGTAGCGGGCGATCAGAGGTCCTCACCACGAGTCCGGATAAAATCAACGGCATCATCACCTGCACCATTTAAATCAAGTGAGCCTAAAGGCCCAGCATGCTCTATCTGATAATAACGACGTACATATAATAAAACCGCACGCTAAACACAAAAGTATCGTAAAATAACTTAAAAAAACGTGCATGCATGAATGATCGTAAATCATGATTCATAAGCTAGTTGTAACAGTGCATAGTCGTATATAATAACATAATGTGGCATGAACTTAACATAAAAATTGTACGAGTCGTATCCATGATTTTTGGGCCATTATGCATTAACGATTGATCAATCATAAAAACCAACGTACGTGGCGATGCGGTTTACCCGATCTTTCTCGGGATCCCTCAACACCTCTATGTTGTCACTTCACCATGTCGTGAACTTCACGGATCCATAAGCTCATTATAACATTAACAGAGGTTCATCGGACCCGGTATCCCGACTCCGCTCATCATTACTTTCCACAAACCACTTCAATCCCTCAAATTATTTTCTTTTCTTCCATGCCTTAACATTTCGTAAAACTTTCATGATGCGTGCACATCATAAAATATGCAGCTTATAAGGTTTAACCCGTCAATATATATTTAATTTTTTCTTTAAACAATAACATATCCATATACGTAAAATACTGTATATATAATGTAAATATATATTTACGATCGAACCCTACCAAGCAATCCTAACCGCCGCCTAGAGACCACCCGACATCAAGCCTTTCAACCGCATGGTTCTGGACACCCTTGGCCGGAACCCCGTCGGCAGGACCACCCCCAGGTCTGGTCGACACATTGGGCTGAGCCAAGGCTCGAACCATGGTCTGCATGGCTCGACCGACGCACGTAAAAGGAGCACCCGTGAATGGCTCGTTGGATGCGGCCATCACGCCACGGCCTTGGCTCGACCAGGCCGTCGAGCCCTCTCCACCTAGTCTTGAACCACCACCGGACTACTCTGGACCGAACCCATCCCTATGAACCTCCCATGACCGAAGCATCTCAAGAATTAGTTATATTCATGGTGAAAATCGTGATCAATGCATGGATAGCAAACATCAACCATAGATCGAGCCATTACACATACAAATCATGCAAGATCTCATGAAAATAGTGTAATATGATTTAAATGGTGAGACAATGAGAATCGAGCATGCCTTTTTGAAGAATTTCGAAGAATACACGTTACTGGAGCGGAGGACACGAGATTGGGACGATCAAACCTTGATTTCACTCAAGGAAAACCGATGGGGCTCGAGCAAAGGGGAAAGACAGCGTGAGGTTGAGAGGAGAAGTGAGGTTTTCAAAAATTTAGGGTTGAAGGAAAGATAAAAATGTAGCAAAGTCCATTAAAAATAGCCCGTATAGATGAAGAACGGGTTCCATTCGAAAAATATACATAAAAATCTTATTTTTCGTAAATACTGCTTAAAATAATAAATTTTAGCTCTTAAAAATCTGAGGGCTTAAAAATTTAAATAAACTTATACATCGGTCGTCCCCAATATCGTCCATGCATCCGGAACTCAATCAGGCTAATAAAATGTCATGAACATTTTAAAACATTAAATTATCTCTTAATCACATAAAATGACATATAATTTTTCTAAAAAGAATTTTCCCCTAGTCATGTGAGGAACTCTCCTACTTTGGACTGCTTCAAACGAGAACTGATTTTCTTGGGATGGTTTAACTTAGACAACCCATCGCTTAAAATCTATGATCATTCCATACTTGGTTAACCAATTCATATCCAAAATCAAATCAAATTCAGGTATAGGTAATACGATCAAATCAGCAGAAACTAAATTACCCTCGTAGCCTAATTTCCATGCTTAGAAATGCTCTATGAGTTAAAAGTTCTTCTCCTGAGGGTAACTATAGTGGTATCTGGATTTGCCTGTTCTGTTATCATCACGTAAGCTCTGTTGGTTATAAGTTGCTTCTATTGTGCGAAGTTCTTAGCAAAGTGGCCTGTAGCACCACACCTGTAACACACATTCTGACCAACTCTGAACTGACCAGCATGATTCTTGTGGCATTTTGGGCAAGATGGTATGTTGTTAATCTTGTGAACTGAGTTGAGTGGTTGTGGTTGTTGTGATCGTTTTCCTTGGGGTTTCTGCTGATTGGTAGTTAGACGGTTGGACGGCCTCTGTTCCCTAAGCTGAAAGCCTTGACGTTTCTGTTGTCGTTCTTCATCGATTTCTTTCCAATCTTGTTCATCTCGCATGGCCTTGTCGACTGCTGCCCCGAAATCCTTAGGATCAGTTAACCTAACATCGTGCTTAAAGGTTGGTTGCAAGCCTTCAACAAAATGGCGAAGCTCTTCAGCATCTCTACCAATCAGGGAACAAAGTAACAATCACTCTCAAACTTGCGGATGTAATCGGCACTAACATATTCTGTTGATTCAAGGTTAAAAACTCCCTCCTTAGTTCAGATCACACATCCGCAGTAAAATATTGTTCGTATAATTATTTCTTGAATTCTTCCCACGTGAGCATATCCAAGTCTATAGTCAGTTTTGCTCCTTCCCACCAAATCATTACATCCCCTCTCATAAATGGCACACCTGGGCCTATCCTGCTCTAATAGTTGCAGATACTCGAAGATAACTTCCAAAGATTTCATCCATCTCTCAGCTACCAGTGGATCTGTTGTACCGATAAAGTCCAGGGGTCGTTGACGTCTAAACAACTCTTGGGGGTCCTCCGATCTAGAAATCAAACCGGATGTTTGACCACTACCTTGACTCGATTGCTCCATTAAACGTTGTCTGAGCCATTCCAGCTAAGACACGATTACTATCACTCAGGTTGGCATCTTCCGACATGGGGTTTCTTCTTCTTCTTCCTCTTCCTCTCCCTGAAATGATCTGTAACCTTACCTAAATCCATCACGTGATCAACAAGAAGAAAGTAAACATTACTCTACAATATCAAAAAAAATTCACAGACTGTAGGGAACGGCTGACGAAAACTGTCTCAGACTGAAAGCGAGTGTTTATCTTAAAAGACCATGCTTTGATACCAAGTTGTGGCGCTCTATTCCACCAATTTACTATTTAATCTTGAAAATACAAATTAATATAAGTACAAATTTTTCACTTTTAAGATTTGAAGAGAACATACGGTTTTGGAGCAATTTTTTAAAATTAGAGGATATTTCATTGCGCATGGTAAGACAGATCAAAGATTGCGAAGTTAAGAAGCTGGTACAAATCATTTGAGCTGATCTCATTCGTAATAGAAATAATTAATCGTGACAAAGTCTAATACAGAAATAACACAACAATAAGTTTGCTTAATTATCATCAAAATCTGATATAGCACGGAAACGCAGGTCCATCGATAAACAATCTCTCAGTCTGCTTCAGTTCACACCAACCAGCTCACACTAGAACTCTTCACCTGAAACCAATAAAGCTAGTGAGCCTAGAGGCCCAGCAGGTAAAGTCTAATAATAGCAATTAACTCAGCACAACTGAAAAACATAAGATTTAACATAAAGGAAGTAAGCATTAATCATGAACATTCTTAAAATTCTATGGTTATAAAATAACCCATTGATAATAATTCGTTTTCTATATGAGATGTGGCACGGAAGCTCTCCTTAGGTCATAATTACTTGATCAAGCTCATCTAGAACCAAGATATGTCGAACTATTTCCTAATATCATTCATGTGTGAAGGGGCATCCAGGTCCGTCGACCGACATCCACACTTTCGTAATTTAGCAGAGCACCCTTGTCCATCGACCGACATCCACACGCCCGTAAGCCGACCGTCTGTTATCGAGCTTAGTCAACTCGGAATAGAAAACAGATCACGAGCTTAGATCATCTCTGAATAGAAAACAAATCACGAGCTTAGATAAGCTCGGAATAGAAAATAGATCACGATTGGTTGGTCAACTCAGATTAGGAAAGTCAACACAATTTAGTACAACATACCAGATTAGGAATGTCAAACAAAGTCAACTCAACTTAGAACGATCAAAATCCGCTTAGAACCGTCTATTCAGGTTAGAACAATCAAAACAACTTAGAATGGTCGATTCAGCTTGGAACAATCGTATTGGATTGAAATAAATGGACTGTACTATTGTCAGGTCAGGACTGAATCCAAAGATATCAACATAGCTTACTAGAGCAGAATGGAGTTTCAATGATACCAGCCCCGCTTATCAGTTCAGAACGATGTCCTTAGCCACACAATACGACAAAAATGATGGAAAAGTTCAGAGTAATGGCTCGTTCAAGCATATGTATCTATATATATACGTAAAACCCAGTATTTGAAAGAGACGACAGCTCAAACTGTCACAGAAACTTTTCTATCAAACATAAGAGAACTTAAAACCTTTTTCCGAACCCGCTACAAGCATATAGATCATAACATCACTTGAAAAGCATAAACCTTTGACAAAATTCAAAAACTGAACACACAAAATCGAACATAATATGATTTCACAGATACAACAGTTGGAAAGAATGACTCCGTCTTTGAATCTACCTCAAGAACGTCGAAAAGTTTAGAGAACTAAAGGAAAACAACTTCGGTTGTCTTCTTACTTGGGAGAACTCTTCCCGCCTCAATTGGTTTACATTGATGAAGTATGGTGTGTAGTAGGTTTTAAAAGTACTATACCAGTATGGCGCCTACCAACCGAAATTATTTTTGTCAAATAAATATTTTCTTTTCTCTTCTTTTTTTAAAACATTTTAGAAGCTAGAATCGTGCTTGGGTTTATTCTTCCAGAAATACTCGCGAACCGCCAAAGCTTAAAATCAAAGAAATCAACACAGGCGAAATCTGAAATGCTATATGCAAAAAATAGCAATTTAACCCTTCAAGAGAAATTAAATAACTGGGATTTATGGATTTCTGGGAATTATTTCATAGCATTGTAGCATTTCTGGACGTGTCTAACAAGAGGAAACAATGACATGAGTGTCGTAGGAGGAGTCATGCAGCGGTCGTGCGTTGTGTAGGCTTCTACCTTCATGTTGCAGTGACCGGGGATCAAAAAGGGTGTTTTGGTGGCTCTGGTTAGAATTTAGGGGATTCATTGAGGTGATGGACCTGGTCTATGTCGAAGCTAGGAAGCGTGAGTAGTCATAAATTCGAAGCTGATACGCTCATGCAATTGGCCGAAAGCGGTGATGGAAGGTTGGTGTGTTTGAGTTGGGTGGTGTCATGAGGGTTGTTCCAACAGATTATGAAGCTGTTGTAAAGTCCCTAAGGAATGTTAGGAAGGTCAATATATGAGTTTAGGGGATGTTATATGATGGTTAATAGGTAAGGGTCGAAAGGGATGCGCTTGGATTCGATAGAGACCAACATGTAGCACTAATTAGAAGTCATGGAATCACCCAAAAAACATCCGAACAAGATATAAATGACTTGTAAACATGTTTAAGATGTAAAGTTATGTTTCCTAGGCTTGGGTTGATTGTGATGAGTTTTGGGCTTGTCTGATGACTCATTGAGATCGTCCGGTGTCCGAGTATCCCTTCGAGAAGCCTAGAACGATATCGATTGATCTTGGCTAAGAACTTCTATATTTTCTAACACATTGAAATCATGTTTACGGGCATAAATTTTATTTGAAATGAAAATGATGAATTTTTATCATGTTAATGGCATGATATGTGGCGTTGATATTTCAAAAGAAAAGAAAAAAAAATTATTTTGAGGAATGTGAATTGACTATGACCAAGACGTAGAGGAATATAATGAATACGTCGCATGAGGTCCGTAGAGTCATATTAGAGGGGTGTGGTGACTATGGTGCAAGAGGTACGTAGAGCTATTCCAGCCTAATACTATGATTTATATATTGAACATAGAGGTCGCATCAATGAACAAATTTCACCTAAAATGTTATTTTTAGGATTTAAATTATTTACCTTCCATGACGTATAGTTTGAGTATTTGAGGTTGATATTTATTTAAAGCTTTTTGACGATGTTTAAAGTTTAAAGTTTACAGTTAAAGTTTTAAAGTTCTGATGTTAAATTTAAAACGTATTTTTAGTATTGATATTTTAATGCATATTGATGTATATTTAGTACTTGCTATAAAGGTTTGAGCTTGTTCATTCTTTAAACTCATTAGATCTGATTGTGTGCAGGTGGGAGTGATGTTGAGGTTCGAGGTGATGACGCTTGAGGATCCCGGGACCCAAGCAGTGCACTCCCGAGACATTTAGCTTCCGCATTAGATTTTTATGAGATTTTGTTTATGAGGAATTTTGAGGAAAATTACATGGTTTTGGACATTATGTTTATGATAGGATCGTTGACCCTCAAATTACATGCATTTGATCACTGCACTGCTCTTGCACTTGATCACTGAATCTGCTCTTCACTGAATCTCACTGCGCTTGATCACTGCACTGCTCTTGCACCAAGCTGGTGAACCAGCTTGATGTTCCATGCGATCGGAAAATCTTTCTTTGTACCAGCTCGGGCGTCCCCTTACTATTCCAACGTAGATATCTTCAACTAGACCAGCTTGGGCGTCCCCTCACTGTTCCAGTATGAATATCTCCCTATATGCTCTGGATTAGCAACTGCACATTTCATATAAACCATTAGTAAGATAATAACAGATTTTGTTTTAATCAAAAATAAGATTCTGATATGTAAAACAAATCCAAAAATCTCCACCTTTTTTATTTACACAAAATCTGAATAAACATAATATGCACCGAGATACAGATTGAGTAATGTAAATAAAACATGCGGAAATAACTCAAACTGCACTCTAAATTCGAAAGCCCATTTTAAACAGTTTTATATGTAGGCAAAACGTGCAGTGCGTATGAATGCAAGTACTGAAAGCAGTAAAGAAAAAACGCTGAGATTTGTTTATGGAAGTTCGGAGCTCAATCTCCTACGTCTT
>KV011296.1:6831-20231 GCA_001598015.1 Dorcoceras hygrometricum
TCACAACTTTGGCACGCTAGGCTAGGTCATATTTCTCTAAGTAGGATGAACAAGTTAGTTATGAGTGACATGTTTGATCTGTCAGACATTAACTCCCTACCGACTTGTGAGTCTTGTCTCAAGGGAAAGATGAATAAGCAACCCTTCAAGGGCAAGGGTGAGCGTGCTCAAGGCCTATTGGATTTGATCCATACTGATGTATGCGGACCATTTAGTATTGGTACTAAATACGGTCACACATACTTCATCACATTTACCGACGATTACTCTAGGTATGGGTACTTGTACTTAATGAAGCACAAGTCTGAATCCTTTGAAAGGTTCAAAGAATTCAAGGCTGAAGTAGAAAATCAATTAGGCAAAAGTATTAAAGCACTTCGATCCGATCGAGGTGGTGAATACTTGAGTGCTGAATTTCAAGACTATCTAAAAGAGAATGGGATTCTCTCACAGTGGACTCCTCCGGCCACACCACAGCTCAATGGTGTAGCGGAGCGTCGTAATCGGACCTTGTTGGACATGGTTCGATATATGATGAGCTTCAGTGAACTTCCTACCTCGTTTTGGGGCTATGCGCTCGAAACGGCGGTAATGTTGTTGAACAATGTCCACACTAAGGCAGTGGATAAGACTCCATATGAAATATAGATGGGCAAACCACCAAAGTACTCATTCATGAGGATTTGGGGATGTCCTGCTTACGTGAAGCAGAAAGTGGGAGATAAGCTGGATACGAGATCCATCTTATGCTACTTCATTGGGTATCCAAAGAATTCCGTTGGATACTACTTCTACTATCCATGTGAAACAAAAGTGTTTGTTTCTAGAAATGCTACCTTTATGGAAAGGGAATTTCTACTTGATATAAAGGGCAGAATAGTAGAACTCAAAGAGGTTCGAGAACCAACTGAAGTACCAGGTGAATCTCCTGCACCTCCAGAGCCAGTACCAGAAATGTTCGCACCTAGGAGATCCGAAAGGGTTACTAGGGCTCCTGAGAGATATGGTTTTCTCCTTGAAGATTATCAAGGTGATCAAGTTGTTGGATCTGATCCAAGAACTTTCAAGGAGGCAATTTCCGATGCTGATTATCAAGGTGATCAAGTTGTTGGATCTGATCCAAGAACTTTCAAGGAGGCAATTTCCGATGCTGATTCTAATTTGTGGCTTGAAGCAATGCAGTCTGAGTTTGACTCAATGCATGCGAACCAAGTTTGGACTCTTGTTAACCCTCCCGAAGGAATTGTTCCTATTGGGTGCGAATGGGTATACAAGAGGAAACTTGGGCCTGATGGTAAGGTAATGACCTACAAGGCACGACTGGTCGCGAAAGGTCACACTCAAAGGCAAGGTGTTGACTATGATGAAACCTTCTCTCCAGTCGCAATGTTCAAGTCAATTAGAATCTTGTTAGCCATAGCCGCATGGTACGACTATGAGATATGGCAAATGGATGTGAAAACTGCGTTCCTTAATGAAAACATTAAGGAAGAGATCTATATGACGCAGCCTGAAGGTTTCACATCTGTAGGAAGTGAGCATAAGGTATGCAAACTTCAGAGATCGATCTACGGTCTCAAACAAGCATCGAGGAGTTGGAACCTGAGATTCGATGAAACAATTAAGGAATTTGGTTTCATAAAAAATCCCGAGGAGCCATGTGTTTATAAGAAGGTAGTTAAAAGCGCTGTGACATTCCTCGTACTTTATGTTGATGACATTCTACTCATTGGGAATGATGTAGGAATGCTGCAATCAACTAAAGTCTGGTTGTCTAGTAGATTTTCGATGAAGGACATGGGTGAAGCATCCTATGTTCTTGGAATACAGATCTATCGGGATAGATCTAAACGGATGCTCGGGCTCACCCAAGCCACCTACATCGATACCATACTTAAAAGGTTCTTTATGGAAGAGTCCAAGATAGGACACCTATCTATGTGCCACGGGGTCACTCTATCTAAGTCTATGTGTCCAAAGACTGATGAGGAGATAGAGAGTATGGCACGTGTGCCATATGCCTCGGCAATAGGTAGTATTATGTATGGCATGATCTCCACTAGACCGGATGTCGCATATGCTCTGAGTGTCACGAGCCGCTACCAGGACAACCCCGGCCAATTGCATTGGAAGGCTGTGAAGGATATTCTTAAGTACTTGCGAAGGACTAAGAATATGTTCATGGTCTATGGGGGTGGTGAACTGAAACTGGAATGCTACATTGATTCTAGCTTCCAGTGTGACATGGATGATTCGAAGTCAACCTATGGATTTGTATTCATGCTCAATGGTGGTGCTGTCTCTTGGAAGAGTTCCAAGCAAGACACCATCGTGGATTCAACCACTGAGGCTGAGTACATCGCAGCATCAGCTGCTGCTGAGGAGGCCGTTTGGATAAGGAATTTCGTCCAAGAGTTGGGCGTCATTCCTAATGGAGTTGTTCCAGTCCCGGTGTACAGCGACAACACGGGTGCCGTTGCGCAAGCAATGGAGCCTAGGTCTCAAAAAAGATCCAAACATATACTGAGGAAATACCACACAATCCGGGATATTGTGGCTAGAGGTGACATAGCAGTTGACAGAGTCGCCTCTGCGGACAACATTGCTGATCCACTTACGAAGCCATTGCCAGGACCATTGTTTGAAAAACATCGCGAAACAATGGGACTGCGTCTAATGAGTAGTTGGCTTTAGGGCAAGTGGGAGATTGTTAGAGTAGATGCCCAACTAGCCAACTTGTGGCGTGTGGGTTTATAGACTCTTGTATATGACAGTCTTTATATATGATATTCGCATTTGTTTATGGCATTCTTTATCTTCATTATGTTTATATAATGTTAACAATTGTGTTGGATAAAGACCTAGAATGCACCATAGTGTATGTTAGATGTGATAGTGGGTATGACGGCTATCATGAAACACATCTAATAGTCACTGTGTATTCTGAATTAGTTCCTAGTCGATTGGGCCGTCAAAATGAGGATAAGGCCGCCCGAGTTTGAGACTACTATCTACGATGCAAAGTACCATGTTTCATTGGTAGGGAACATTGTGATGTTCTGAGCATGTAGATAGATAGTGACCTGGTGATCTATCGAACTACCCTCGTTCGGACTTTCCAAGTGGTTTCCATTTGTCGAGTGGATAAGTCCGAGGCCTTGGTTGTACTGATTAGTCCTCACGACTCGAAACGTCATTGAGACTCTACATGATAGGCATCTCACTTTGACCCGTTTTCCGACTCACTTGGGGTCATTAGGCGGCGGGATTGGGTGAGATCCCGATGCATGTGGGAGTCGATGCTTCGTTGTCGAGGATTCACCGCTCGCTTACATGCATGGATATACTATGCTATCTGAGGGTATAATAGTGTATAAATATCTGGCCAGAGTACTAGAAGTGTCTTAGGTAAATGGGTTTACCTAGTTACACTAGCGATGTCACTAACTCACTTGGGGTCATTAGGCGGCGGGATTGGGTGAGATCCCGATGCATGTGGGAGTCGATGCTTCGTTGTCGAGGATTCACCGCTCGCTTACATGCATGGATATACTATGCTATCTGAGGGTATAATAGTGTATAAATATCTGGCCAGAGTACTAGAAGTGTCTTAGGTAAATGGGTTTACCTAGTTACACTAGCGATGTCACTATTCGATCTCCAAGATGTATGCATAGCTATCGGATCTTTAGCGACTCTCGATTTACCAATGGTCGTTGGGGCGATGTTGCTAGGCGCTTTACCATGATCCGTTGAGCAAGTCAAAAATTGTGATTTCGGAGCCACAATGGTTGTGGGCCCACGGCTAGCTGTATCCCTGAACCATTGAGGGTCACACACGTACTGGATTCGTGATTCCCGCATGGAAACTGAGCTCAATATGTTGAGCATAGGAAGAGGATTTCAGGGAGTGCGACTTCCTAAAACTCAACAGGGGTGAAATTACGATTTCCCAATGTTGAGGGGCAAAACTGTCATTTTGGACTAGGTATTTGAAAAATTGTTTTTCACATCATAATGTTCTGTTTTGGAAACAGAGTCGGTCGGTCCGATCTGATCGTCGATCGGAGTTATGATGAAACTGCAGTGAATTAAACGAACCGAATGTTCACATGGACCTGGTTGGACCCAAGTCCATTGGGCCGGTTCAAGCCCATGAATGACTTATATTTATGGGTTGTGTATAGGGCTTAATCACTACAATAATTACAACCTAAAACTAGCCTCCAATCTTGAGAAGCCGCCGTCCCTCCTCCACCAACCTCACGCACGGCCGCCGCCCACCGCCGCGCCTCCTCCGCGCCGTCGCCGTCCGATATTCGCGTGATTAGACTTTTTCTGATCAGTGCGACGAGGTGATTCCGTTCGTGATAAAATCCATCAGCTTTCTAGTGCAGGCTGATTGGAGGAAGATCGATTCTGGTCGTGGACCTGATTGACGATCTACCGCCGTCTACCGACAAGAGCCAGTTTCCCTGTGATTCTGGTTGAAGCCAGGCGCCTACACGCCAGCAAGGTCACACCCCGAAAATCATCCTATGAATGGTTTATAGTATTGATTTTATTATATTGAACGTATCCCGACGCTTATTTTTAAACTTCCGCTGCGTCGCCGGGAGACGGGATCCGGATCCGCCACCGCTATTCCAACACAACCAGCCACTCTCCATCAAGCTCCTTACTGCTCATTACCTGCACTCAATGAAAACTACTGAGCCAAAGGCTCAGCAGGTAAAATATGGAATAACAAAATCATGCAATAGAAGCTGATACTGTAACTGGAATCTGAAATCTGAATACATAACTGAAGTCTGAATACGCTTTAGAATGAACAAGCGCAATAACATATCTAAGAAATCTGATAGAAACTGAAAGCATAAACATATATGAGTTCAGAAAACATTTTCTTTAAACATACTCTAGAGCTGTGATTAAAATCACACTTGCGCTCTTATTTTTATTTTCTGAAATTATGACAACACTTTAAATATTTTGGTCCAATTCGTTTGATCAAACTCCTGATATCAGTCTCTAGCACTATGGCTCATGGTGAAGGGATATACAGATCCGTCGACCTATACACCTGATCCTTCCTCTGTTGAAAGGGCACACGGTTCGTCAGCCGCGCACTCACCCTTCCTATAGGGACCCTCTTTGTTGTCATAACTTAAACATTTTCTAAAACATCGTTCTGCTCTTTCTTTTCTTTCTTAAAATCTGTTTCTTTCTCTCTTGTAAGAATTACTGGTTTTCTATGTTCAATGATGTTCTGGAACTTCAAGGTATTTCTCTGTAAAACTTGCGAAGATGAAAATAAATCTCTCAAATCTAATCAATTGAATCGAATAAATCTTTTGAAATGAAGCGGAAATGAATAAGGAATCAGATTCTGGAATTTTGTTATCTGTTGAAGAAATGAGCAGTAACTATCTGTTGAAGGAATATTGAAGACACAGAGGATGAAATCTGAATTAGACATAAGAGTCTCAACAAAGAAGAAACAAATCAGACTTTGGTTGGTCAACTCAGATGTCAACGCAACTTAAACAAGGAATTTCAGATGTTGAACAAACCAACAGCTGAACAATATCTCAACAGCTGATGAACAAAACCAACAGCTGAATATGAATTAATACATCAGCTGACAACAAACAAAGTCAACAGTTGGTCATGAACTAAACAACAGCTGACAACAGCTGAACACATACGAAGGCAACAGCTGAATCATAAACAAATGCAACAGCTGACAACGAAATAATGCAACAGCTGAGAACCAACAGCTGATAAACAAACTAACAGCTGATGAATCAAACTAACAGCTGATGAATCAAAATAACAGCTGATGAACAATAAAATATGCAACAGCTGAACATGAAATAGTGCAACAGCTGATCGCAACTACTGAACGCAAACAATGCGACAGCTGAAATCTATACTTAGAATATTTTCAACAAAGAAATATCATTCGTGGTATAAGAACCAGATTTCAGACTTAACCAGGTGAATGACGATGGTTTTCCTTTGTCTGAAGAATTCAAAATATCTGAAGAAATTTCAGGAAATGATCTAATAAGCTACTTCGATGGAATTTCTGAAGAAAACTCAAGAATCTACTGGATGAACATCACCAAACTATTTTCTAAAACATTTCTGGATCAAAATATAGTAAAACGCAACTTTCATAAAAACAGAGCATGAACTTTTTTGAACTTTTGAAAAACAGCCGACGCCATCTTCCTTTCTTTAAAATCTCATATAAACATGCAAACATAACTGAATATATGCTTTCACTGAGTGAGCAAGAAACAGAGTTTACTTGCCTGAATTATTGAACACAACCGCAGTAGAAATCCAGCCAACCACTAACACTCCGATCGTCTCCTTCGAAAAACTTGAAAAGTCTTTTGTTTGGTTTCTTGAGAGAGAGCACCGCTTAAAAGTAATTTTATTTGAAGATAATGATGCATGAAGCAGCTAACATCCTATATATATATGATTTGTAAATGCCTAGAGAAGAAACGTATTTAAACCAATATGCCAAAATATGCTAAAACCGTACTCTGTTTCAAAATAAAATGATGCACATGGAAACCCAACGATTTTAGTTAAAATAAAAGGATTCGATCGACTTGCTATAATCGGCTAAACAGCTGCTGCAATCGTATTCTAACATCTGAAATCTGAAATTCGATTAAATCAAGAGTTAAATAAAATAGCAATGTAATCCCTCAATCTCATAACTTTCTAATTTGTGGCCTCTAAAATATCTGGGCATTACAAATCTACTTATAGAACATCCCAGAATTTTCAAGAATAAACTGAATCTAACATCGTAAAATTTTCTAACAAAACTTTTCTGAATCGAAACTTCAGCAAACCAATTATTTCTCAAGAAAAAATCACAACCTCAACCGTGTTTGAAAAACTTTAAAGAAAACGTTTCTCAAACCTTTAAAACTCATACAAGCTTGCAAAAATAAAATCAATATATGCTTTCCAAATTACAGCAAGAAACAGAGTTTACATGCCTCAACTGTTGAACACAGCTAAAACAAATCTTTCGATGTTGAACCACTTACAAACGATCAAAATCAATTTGAAATAGTTTTGAAGCTCTGGTCGACTGAGAGCATTTTCCCGCAGTACCAACCTATTTAGAAATGGAAATTGTTGGAAGAAGTTTGATAATGAGGGTGAAGGTACTTGGCACGTGTATTTATAGGTAAATTAAAATCACGAGCTCATTTTGTCTTTAAAAATATTTGCACCTACTGATTTAAAATACCTCGTACCGTGCTTCATAGGGTTCAAACCGGCTAACTCTTGTGAATAGGCTTCCTGTCTACTCAAAAAATTCAGCTTGGATGAATATTGAATTGCTGAATTGAAGCTGAAGAAGGGTACTGTAAATAGAAATAAACCATTCAAAAATTTAGATCTATCATTATGTATTTATGGATTTGCTGATATTACAATCTACCACTATTTAATAAATTTCATCGTCGAATTTTGCTTACTTATACAGATCTGGGTATCAACTGCGCAAATCCGTCTCGGCTGCTTAGTTTTCTTCTCTTTCTGAAAGATTTGCTCAATGAATCTTAATCATGGGGATACTCCTATTCCTCAGCCCTCATTTTCCTCTAAGAAGAACTTCTATGGTTCCTCTTAAAAAGTCAGATCGGACGCAAACTGTATGAGATCACGGAGATGTCTATCAGCGTAGCCTCTTTGTATGCTCTGTTCTCTTATTAGCTTTCATTTGAGTAGTTAATAGTCACTTGTTTGCACTTCTATACTCCTATATTTTAACGTATACTGGATGGTAAGAACATATAACTTCGCAGCTCACTTCTGCGTAAACACTTCAAGTTCAAAATTCT
Source organism: Dorcoceras hygrometricum (assembly GCA_001598015.1). Lineage (NCBI taxonomy): Eukaryota > Viridiplantae > Streptophyta > Magnoliopsida > Lamiales > Gesneriaceae > Dorcoceras > Dorcoceras hygrometricum. The sequence goes on from KV011296.1 coordinate 14,715, forward strand.
CAATTCTTTAGCTAATGGTCTCTTCACTGAAAGTCGAGCTAATCCTACTGCCCTTTTTACTTAACGTATCTGCTACTACGTTAGCTCTACTGTTGTGGCACCCAAACCCAGCGGGGCCACGATAAATGGAGTAAACAAAATTTTCGAATAAAAGAAGGGCTAAAAGATAATTTGTTATAAGCTGCATCTCTTATAACTCCAAGAAAAACGAAACTCAAGACCAATACGAAATTCAGCAGATACTCAATACGCGCTACTGCTAAAAAATTTTGCGGAAACAGGGTATTTCATATAACTTTGCAATTGCGGTTTACAACAGCTGTTATTTGAGATAAATATACAACCATTGCTACTGATCTAATACAGCACATTCTAACCAAAACAATATAACTATGACACGGAAAACGTAGGCCTTGGATAAACACAACGCCACCCATCTGCTGATTCAAGTTCCACCTGCTGTTCCTCTTTCAGCTGTCGTACCTGCACCATTTTAAAAGCTAGTGAGCCTAAAGGCTCATCAAGTAAAATCTGAGTAGTATCAATTTCATAAAACGCAGGCAGACATCTGTACAAAGCATATGTTAATTGACATCTCGACAAATGCTCACCCTTCTCCTTGGTGACCTTAACTGTCTATGCCATAATCTAAAACATCTTTCGTTCCTTAACAATCTTTCTTTAAACATTTCTGTAAAACATCGGGTTCCATTATTTAAACATTTGCTTCCCATTTTAAAACTTTACTGAGTATTGAATTCAACTTTGGAAACATATCGTTAAACTGGAACTGATTGAGAGAAAAAAAACCAGTCGAAATGAACAGTATCAGTCGCAAGACTAATACCTGCTGAAATGAAAAGAAATGCATCTGCTGGTGAACAGTACCAGTCGCAAGAATAAATATAAAATGAAACGATGTCGTTGGGGTGATCAGCAGACGAACACAAAACTACCTGCTGATCTTTGTATTAAATGAAACGGTGTCGTTAGAACAATCAGCAGACGAAATACAAACTACCTGCTGATATTTGTGTTACTAAATGGAACGACGTCGTTAGCACATCAATCAGTCGTAAGGAAAAGTGCTAACACGATTATATAAGTGAATAGTACCCGTTGAAATGAACAGTACTTTAAAGCAACTGCTGAATTTAAAAGCACAATGCAGCTGCTGATTCCTAATCAAAGGAAAGCAACTGCTGATTCTAAATGAAGAAAGATACATCTGCTGATGAACAGTGCATCTGCTGAAATTTACGAAGAACTTTTGTAATATCAAAACAACGATCGCGCTACCAGCCGTTGCCTATTAAACCAGACTTTATACTGATCTAACTAGCACTGCTGATTACACAAATCATCAAATCATGATATTACCACAGAGAGGAAAACATTCATAAACATTAAAACATACAGCTGCTGAATCTTAACAAGTAGATACAGCTGCTGAATACGTAACTCTTCATCTGTAATATCAAAACAACAACGATGCTATCAGCGGCTGCCTATCAAATCATACCAATGATTCAACCAGCAACTGCCAATTACACAGTTATCAAATTCTAATATTACAGCTACTGCAAGAAGAACTTTCCTAACATTTCTGGAAATGAATTCGAATCCTCAGTTCATATAAAACTTCATAAACTTTCTGAAAAACATACTGGAAGCATCATAAACATTAAAAACATCATTTTCGAACCCCTCTTTCTTTCCTTTTCATGTCTAAATCATTTCAAACATGAACTTTAAACATTTCAACAATAAACAGGCAAACAGATCCATTAAAACACATTATATGCTTCAAATGGTGTAGAAAGAGATCAGCTTTTACGTGCCTTGATTTAAAGTTTTGCAACAACAGCAATTTCCTGCAGGAATCCTCCCCTTGAGCAACGCACGATCCTTTCTTAAATTCCTTTGAAGAACACTTTAAACTTTTCTTTGCAAATGATAAAAGTCTTACTTTGAAAACAGGTTTTTATATGAAAGGGATTAGTGGCAAGCTACTTGTAAAATCAAGCATGACACACTCCTAAAAGTTAGTAAAATTCCCTTCATAGTATTTTAATTTATAAAACACCAAACCCTTTTCAAAAGAAATCATTTTACCATCTTTCCTGCTGAAATAAACAATTCAGCAGATACATGATAATTAAAAATTGCCAAAGTGGCCCATATGATTTATGAAATGCATAAATATGGTTTTAAGGATTTTTGGGGCGTTACAACTGTGGTGATAACAATTGATGCAATCATAGTCTTTTACTCATGCTAGCCATCTTCCTTGTCTCGTCTTGAACTCATGCTTGGTGAAGAAATACTTGAGGTAAAAACCTCAAATTCTTTACTACGAAGGTCACTGCTCCTCGTTCTCGATTGCAAGTAGGTAGCCCTCCTCGTAAATCTTAAGTTGCCTAGAATTGTAGGCCATCATCTTCGTATCTTGCATAAATACAACACCCAAACCCGTCTTTGATGCACTGAGAATATAGCGTAATCCCCTGTTCCAGATGGCAGTGTTGGGACATGGCTTCTATCAACGCTTGATTAAATCTATAAAAATGGATGAACACTCTGGTCCATACATACATATCATTTTTCTTACTCAAATACGTTATAGGAACAACTATCTTCTTAAACCAAAATTCACGCTTACTAAACTTAGTAAAAAGTTTTTAGTCCTCAAAATATGCAATATGCGTCTAAGATGATCTCGATGTTCTTTCATGTCCTTAGAGTAGATGGGGTTATCTTATATAATTACTATTACGAGATGTTCTAGGAAATATTGGAACACTCTATTCGTTAAATGTCAGGCCTCGTGCTCACATCAGAGATCAACCACGCAAACACAAGCGGAAGCAACTAAAAAGTGGTTAAAATTTTTGTTTTTGGCCTGACTGAAAGATAACATAATTTAAAATACAAGATACTCAAAATAATCCCAATTTATAAATCCACAACAGCACAAATATTCAAGTACAACAAATGCCCAACGGATGAATACAACACAAGTACAGATGGTCTACCAACTATATAAGACTAAGCATCACACGAAGTGATACCAGTGCATACAAATACTATATATATAACTGGGACACTCTAACCCCCTCCTGGGCACCACCAGCTGGATCATAACCTCGACCAGCTGCAAATCCAGGAAAACCTGAACAACAGACAGGCAAACAAACACAACAGCCCCAGAGGGACCTCATGGTTAAACCCCAGTACGGAGAGAAACTATAAAACAGCAATGAAAAGCAAAAGATATAATGCTAATGCTATGCATGAAGGACAATGCAACGGCCGAAGGCTACAACCAAAGAAGGGAGCCAAGGAATTCAACAGCTGACAACAGATTCTGCGAAGAATGGTGGCCACTGGTGTGTTTACAAGCATACGAGAATTACCCACTCATCTTTACACCACACCTGAATACCAGATGCATCAATAACTCAACCTGCTGTTGCCCAACCCATGAACTGTGGTAGTTAACCACTCGGCTCATGAGGGATAACAGACCAGCAGGGAGATGAGAGTGCGGTATTGCCGCTCGCCCTCGCATCCTGGTAAGAAAATAGAGCAACAAAAAAGAACAGCTACAACAGTTGAAATGGAAATGATCATGCGTATGCAGTGCAACAGCTGAACAGCATATAAAACAACAAGCAATGCACACACAGCAATCAAACATAAATCTCCATGCCAATTCAAGCCGTAATATAAGCTCAACATCCGTACCGCACCAGCTCCAGAGCTACAATTACCACACACAACTGCTACAACGAAGTCCGAGCAACACAGATCTGTCACAGGCTAAGCCAACACAAGCTACTGCTCAAAAACCGAAACATAAAACAACAACAGCTGGGAGCTACAACTCCACCAGCTTTTATCTACCTTCCTAACTAGGCCTCGTGCTAATAAACAGAGAATATAACACAATTAAACACATAATCACGGAAGCGTAACTCGGGCTTAAAAATGTTTTTCGAAATAAATGGGCCTGAACATAAAATATACATTCAAAATATCAATACTCAAAATACGATTTAACCCAAACTCATACAAAGCAGGTAATAACAAATCTCAAATCAAATACAGATCCCCAATACAATAAAACACGGAGCATCCCCCGGTTCAATACATAACATAAAATAAACTGGGACTCAAGAAAACGGGGATCGACCAGCTGGCACTCCACTCGGTCCAGCTTGGTTACCTGAAGATCCTGCAAATGGGTAACACAGACCCCAAACAACACAAAAGCAGGAAAAGAAATACGAGGTCAAGCCTCAGTACGAAGAGCTATCAAAACAGCTAATCATGCAACATGCTATAATCGATGCTATACAATGCATGAGGGCTATCAAGGATCGGATAGCTAGACCAGTGTATCAACTGGCAAATCATCACAATCAGCCTCTATACCCGCACGGTGTATCAACCGGGGAAATCATCGGTCCGTGATCTTCAGAGCCCGTCAGCCCATCACAGCTCGGTGGTAGAAACTTGAATCCGGTAGTCACCACTCCGATGATAGCGTTGGACTTTTCAGGTACGACAAATCTGTCGGCCAGTCACAACGTGGCTATCAATCAGGTCATCAATCAATCAATCTCGCTCAAGATGTATGCATAAATGCCAAGAAATTCATACCTGATTTCTACATGCACAGTTTATGCAAAACAGCATATACAATCAATCAAGCATGCTTCACGTAAATACATAACAGAAATTCAATCAGATTTCATGTCATGAATTATAGCCATGTCCATGCTCAAGTCTGTTAGAGCTGCTCAATTCGTACCTTCCACAGCTTAATTCTGCCTCACAAATTAAGAACAGAGCACGGCAATTCCCAAATGGCGCAATTCAGATCTCTCCGGCATCGGCAACACGGCAGAGATGTTAGAGTAGATGCCCAACTAGCCAACTTGTGGCGTGTGGGTTTTATAGACTCTTGTACAAACGATCTTTATATATGATATTCACATTTTCTTATATGGCATTCTTTACTTTCATTATGTGTGTAATGATTTACTTGCGTTGAGTAAAAACCTAGAATGCACTGAAGCGTATGTTAGATGTGATAGTGGGTATGACGGCTATCATGAAACACATCTAATAGTCGCTGTGTATTCTGAACATGTTCCTAGTCGATTGGGCCGTCAAAATGAGGATAAGGCCGCCCGAGTTCGAGACTAGTATCTGCGATGCGAAGTACCATGTTTCATTGGTAGGGAACATTGTGATGTTCTGAGCATGCAGATAGATAGTGACCTGGTGATCTATCGAACTGCCCTTATGTGATAGTGGGTATGACGGCTATCATGAAACACATCTAATAGTCGCTGTGTATTCTGAACATGTTCCTAGTCGATTGGGCCGTCAAAATGAGGATAAGGCCGCCCGAGTTCGAGACTAGTATCTGCGATGCGAAGTACCATGTTTCATTGGTAGGGAACATTGTGATGTTCTGAGCATGCAGATAGATAGTGACCCGGTGAT
>KV011297.1:0-10892 GCA_001598015.1 Dorcoceras hygrometricum
CATCTACTCTAACAGACTGGATCTCTTTGCTATCAAAACGATACCGTTTCATCATATGCTTGCGGTAATTCACGTAACGCACCAGACTTCATCTAAACGGCAGCGTTTCACTCCCAAATGCTAAGAAATCAGATTCCTCCTTGAAATTCATCAATTCAACTCCGAATATCAACCATATTTTACCTGGAAGAATTTCAATTCAAAACATAACATTTCCAGAAGAAATCCGAGAATCCTCAACCAGGCTTCATCAAAATCTGACGTCCGGAAATTGCGAATTTACTTAATCGCTACATAATAATCTCGGGCATTACATTTCTCCCCCTCTAAAATCTGAGTTCGTCCTCGAACTCGTCAGCAGTCTCTATATATGCATATAAGAATAACGAGATAATAGAATCTGAATAAGAACTAACCTTATTGGAAAATATAGGAAAAACGTTGTTTCATATCTTCCTCAACTTCCCATGTAGCTTCTTCAACTCCATGTCGATTCCATTGTATCTTCACCAATGGAATAATCTTCGTTCGGAGTTGTTTTTCTTTTCGATCAAGAATCTGTATCGGCTGTTCAAAATAACTCAAAGTTTCATCGAGTTCAGCTTCTTCAGCAGGAATAACATGAGATACATCAGGCAGATATTTCCTTAGCTTAGATACATGAAAGACATCATGTATACCAGAAAGAGATGGAGGTAATGCCAGTCGGTAAGCGAGATCGCCTATTTTCTCAAGAATTTCATAAGGACCAATGAATCTCGGAGACAATTTTCCTCGTTTACCAAATCTTATTGTACCTCTAAAAGGAGAAATTTTCAAAAATACTCTGTCCCCTGTTTCAAAACTCAAAGGCCTACGTCTGGTATTTGTATATTTGGCATGTCTATGCTGCGCCGTTCTCATCTTCTACTGAATCAATTTCACTTTCTCAGTCATTTCTCTAAGTAAATCTGGTCCCAATTTAGGTACCTCCGATACATCATCCCAATATAATGGTGAACGACATTTCCTTCCATACAACGCTTCAAATGGTGCCATTTAGATACTGGTTTGATAGCTGTTGTTGTATGAAAATTCCACCAGTGGTAATGAATCTTGCCATGAAACACCAAAATCCAGTACTACTGCTCTAAGCATATCCTCAAGAATCTGAATTGTTCTTTCAGATTGCCCATCGGTTTGAGGATGATACGCGGTGCTCAAATGCAATTTTGTACCCAGAGCTTGTTGCAAACTACTCCAAAAGTGTGAAGTAAATCGCGGATCTCTATCAGAGACAATTGATTTTGGCACACCATGAAGTCTGACCACTTATTTAATGTAGAGATCTGTCATTTGATCATGTCGATAGGTCATTCGATACGGAATAAAACAAGCAGATTTCGTTAACCTATCGATAGTTACCCAAATAGCATCGCAACCTCGGGTTGATTTCGGTAATTTCGTTACAAAATCCATGGAGATGTGATCCCACTTCCATTCAGGAACTGACAAACTTTGCAATAAACCAGCAGGTTTCTTCCTTTCAGCTTTTACAAACTACTCCAAAAGTGTGAAGTAAATCGCGGATCTCTATCAGAGACAATTGATTTTGGCACACCATGAAGTCTGACCACTTATTTAATGTAGAGATCTGTCATTTGATCATGTCGATAGGTCATTCGATACGGAATAAAACAAGCAGATTTCGTTAACCTATCGATAGTTACCCAAATAGCATCGCAACCTCGGGTTGATTTCGGTAATTTCGTTACAAAATCCATGGAGATGTGATCCCACTTCCATTCAGGAACTGACAAACTTTGCAATAAACCAGCAGGTTTCTTCCTTTCAGCTTTTACCTGTTGGCAATTCAAACACTTTGAAACAAATTCAGTCACATCATACTTCATTTGTTTCCACCAATATTGCTTCTTCAAGTCATTATACATCTTCCTGCCACCAGGATGAATGCTGAATTTACTTCGATGGGCTTCATTCAAAATCTGATATTTCAATTCTACAGCGTCTGGAACAACAAGTCTTTTGTTCACATATAAAATATTTGTTAGAGTATATGCCCAACTAGCCAACTTGTGGCGTGTGGGTTTTATTGACTCTTTGTATAACGATCTTTATTTATGAAATTCGTATTGTTATATGGCATTCTTTATTTTCATTATGTTATAATGTTAACATTTGTGTTGGATAAAGACCTAGAATGCACCATAGTGTATGTTAGATGTGATAGTGGATATGATGGCTATCATGAAACACATCTAATAGTCACTGTGTATTCTGAACACGTTCCTAGTCGATTGGGCCGTCAAAATGAGGATAAGGCCGCCCAAGCTTGAGACTAGCATCTGCGATGTGAAGTACCATGTTTCATTGGTAGGGGACATTATGATGTTCTGAGCCTGCAGATGGATAGTGACCTGGTGATCTATAGAACTACCCTCGTTCAGACTTTCCAAGTGGTTACCATTTGTCGAGTGGATAAGTCCGAGGTCTTGGTTGTACAGATTAGTCCTCACTACTCGAAACGTCATTTAGACTCTACATGATAGGTGCCTCACTTTGACCCGTTTACCGACTCAGTTGGGGTCATTAGGTGGCGGGATTGGGTGAGGTCCCGATGCATGTAGGAGTCGATGCTTCATTGTCGAGGATTCACCGCTCGCCTTTTGTGCGTGGATATCCTATGTTATCTGAGGATATAATAGTGTGATGAATCTCTGACCAGAGTACTAGATGTGTTTTGGGTAAATGGGTTTACCTAGTAACACACGCGATGTCACTATTTGATCTCCAAGATGTATGCATGGTTATTAGATCTCTAGCGACTCTCGATTTACCAATGGTCGTTGATCTGATCGGGATATATGTGTTGAAAGGACCGTACTGTACACTAACCACGACCGACTGGTTCTTTCAGGAACTATCAGTGATACCTAGGGGATCATGGGGCGATGTTGCTAGGCGCTTTACCATGATCCGATGGGTAAGTCCGAAATTGTGATTTCAGAGTCGCAATTGTTGTGGGCCCACGGCTAGCTGTATCCCTGAACCATTGAGGGTCACACAAGTACTGGTTTCACGATTCCCGCACGAAAACTGAGGTCAATGTGTTGAGCATAGGAGGAGGAATTTAGGGAGTACGACTTCCTAAAAGTTAACAGGGATCAAATTGCAATTTCCCTAAAGTTTGGGCTAGTTTGACTATACTTGAAACTTGGAGGGGCTAAACTGTAATTTTGGACTAGGTGGTCTGAAAAATTGTTTTCGCATCAAAATACTCAATTTTTTTAAATGAGTTAGATCGGTTCGATCTGATCGACAATCAGAATTATGATGAATCCATGGTGATGGAAATGAACCGAATGTTCATATGGGACTAGGCATTGGGCCGGTCCAAACCCATCACATGTCTACTTATGCCCGCCGCCCGCCGCTCGCCGTGCGTCGCCTGTCGTGGTTGGACTCGTTCCGACCACCTCGACGAGGAGATTCCGTTCGTGGAAAATTCGTCAGCTCTTATAGTGCAGACTGACGAAGGAGTCGTGTTTCCAGTCGTGGACCGGATTCGGAGAACTACCGCCGCCAACCGTTGAAGTTCCAGTTTCCCTGTGAAACTGGTCGGAGCCAAGCACCTAGACGCCAGCAAGGTAACGCTCTAAAACATCCTATGAATGTTTTATTGCATTGATTATTGTGTATTGACCGTTCCCGGTGCAAAAAAATTTAAATCTTTCGCTGCGCCTCGTGAAACGGGATCCGGATCCGCCGCTGCGCCAACAGTGATATCAGAACCTTGGTTCGGATCTGTCAATACATGAATTGTGCCTATATTGCATCAAGTTTCGAAATTTCAAAAATCAAAAAAAAAAATTTTGTTCGCCTGTGCCGTCGCGCACAGCGTGCGGCGCCAGCGCACTGTAGCTGCGCGCAGCGTGCACTACCATGCGCACTGTTGCTGCGCGCAGCGGCCGCGCATGGGCCGGTGGGCGTTGCGCCCGCTGGCCGGCCACCGTGCGCCATTGTCGCGCACGGTGCTGCGCGGCGACTGCCGCCCACCTGCGCGCGCTGTGCGTGCAGGTGGCCGCCACCTTGCGCACGAGTTGCGCGTGGTGGCGCGCGCATCGTGCGGCCCTGTGCGTAACTCAATTTCGGGGACGAAATTTTTATAAGGGGGGAGAGTTGTAATGCCCGAAAATCCTAATTATGTGAATTGAATGCATGACTAGGAGGAAAACCTTATGTTTATATGATTTGCATGTCATGCATGTGTTTATATGATGATTTTATGTGTTACGTGTGCATATCGCTTTACGGTACGGTTTGAGACCGGTAAGCGGGGACGAGTCCGGAAACAACCAAATCAAAAATATTTAAATGTTTTAACCCTTAGACATATTTTGAAGCAAAATATTTTTATTTTATGCACAATTTCCAAAAAAATGAGATTTTATGCACGATTACCGAGGGGGACCCGTTTTCGCCTATACGGGCCATTTTTATGACTTTTACCACATTTTTAAATTTGAGAGGCCTTATATTATGAAAATTAAAGGCTTGGAGGCTGAAATTTAAATGTTTTTAAGCATTTTTAATTAGAGGATGGGCTAGTATAATGATGGGCCCTTATTTGTTTAAATAAAACAAGGTAGAAGGGCTTTTTAGTACATTTTTTCATACACCCTTCACCTAAACTCGAAAATTACCCTAGCCCCTCCTCTCATCAGCCAACTTCAGCCTCCATCCTCCCCTTGGTGGCCGAAAATTTGCAAGTTTTTCCATTGGAACTCAAGGTGTGGTATTCTCCATTGTCCTCCGCCCCGGTATCACGTATTTTCGCTTCTCTATCAATCAAGGCATGTTATATTCTTTCTTTTCTCACCATATAGATCATATTACACTGTTTTTACAAAGATTATGCATGAATTTTATGTGAATGTTTCAGATCTTAAGGTTTATGTTCATGATCATGCATGTACTCATATGTGCACCTCACGGTTTTAATCCTTTTTGCATGGCTTCAATTCATGGGCTGCTTGATGGGTCTTGGCTCGGTGTTAAGTGGTTCATGGTGGCCCTAGGAGTGGCTTGTCATGGTTCGAAGTTGTGGAATTGTGGTCGAACCAATGGCTTGATGTCGCACACCGCGCAGTGTGTGTTTGTGCGTGTCGCGTGCGTCTCCTTCCCAGCGTTCTTTCTCCTTCGTGCGAGATCGGTTGGGGCCGTGGTTGGTCTCGTTGGAATCACCTAGACCTGGGGGTGGTCCAGCCGGAAGGGCTCTGGCAGTGGTGGCCGGAGTAGAGAGAACGATCGCTGATACCATCAGGTGGTCGCGACGGCACAACATGGCTGGTGCGTCCACTTTCAGCGACTGTTTCTCCCTGGTTAGGCCACGGTTTGAGGCAAGGTTGGTCACGTTAGAACCGCCTGGACCTGGGGGTTGTCCAGCCGGAAGTTCTCCGGCCATTATGGCCGGATCATGGAGGTCTAGCGTGATGACTGGCGGCTGGTCGCTGCCCTGCATGAACCAGTGTGTGTTTTTGGGTTTAGGGTTTGTAGTGGGCTGTTTTGGTCCAATTGAACCGGCTGGTTCGGTTGGGCTGAATCGGTTCTTCGAGTCTCGAGTCGAATATTTAAGTCTGGTCCGATTTATTTTATTTTTGGGCCGGGTATTTTATTTTTTAAAGTCCGGGTCGTTTTTACCGGGTCAAGTCAACTTTTAAGTGAAAATTAGTTCGAGTCAAAATTATTTTTGGGTCAACGATTTTTAGTCAAAATCTATTTTTAAGTTGCTGGAATTTTTAATTAAATTGGGTTTTTAGCCAAATTAGTGGACTTTGGGCCGATATTTATTTTAATGAAATTTTAAGCCTTTTTAACGATATTGGGCCGAGTACTTCAAATGATTTTAAACAGGGTTTGTTCTTAGTTTTTGTGCCAAGATGAGTTGGGCTTAGGATTGTTCTAAGTTTGAGTTGAGGCTTTGGGGCTTAGAATTAGTGGGCCAGTCGCTTGAGCCAGTCCTTGACCGGCCGAAGAAAATAATGCATAGGCCCATGAATATACTTTTTAATGTTATATGTATCATTCTATGTATTTAAGTATGTAATGTTTTAAGAAAATTAGCATATATTGATGGGCCAAGGTTTTAAAGTTGCATGATTTTTATGAAACGCATGTATCATGAAAGTTTAAATTATGTTAAGGCATGAATGAAAATATTTTTGAGAAATCGAAGTGTTGTGGGGCAAAGTAACGATGGGAGTTAGCTGGGTAGCCGGGACCGGGGATCCCCTATTAATGTATAATGATAATGAGCTTATGGATCCTCGTGTGACATCGGGGTAAAGTGGCAGCATAGAGGTGTGACATATAGGGATCCCGAGGTAAGGTCGGGTGAACCACACCGCCGCGTACGTTGGTTTATAGATTGATCAATCGAATTTAATGGCTCTCACTTCATGGATACGACTCGTATGCTCTTTTAAGCTATGTTATGTATTATGTTGTGCCTTAACATATATGTTATGATGATTTATGTACGAATACAGTATGATTTAACGTTTACGATCTTTTAATGCACGCATGTTATGAAAATTATATTCATATACTTATGTGCATGTATGTGGTTTTATTGTATGTACCTTGTTATTAGCGGATATAGCATGTTGTGCCTTTATGCTCACTAGGTTTATATGATGCAGGTGAGCATGATAATGTTGATGATATTACTCCGACCGGCGGTGAGGACGTCTGATGCTCCGCTGCGGCTGTTACCCCGTGACCGTTTAGTTATTTCATGTTATTTGCTTTTAAACATGTTCAGTTTTTCCGCAAATAGTTTTTGAATACTCTGATTTTATGATTAGCTTGTGAGACGTGGATTAAGTATTTTTTCAGTCGTTTTATCGAATGTTGAGACGTTATTTTAAATGCTTGAAGTTATGTTTTATTATCTATAGCTTTTATTAAATGTTATTCCACGTCGGCTTTCAAAAAAAAAAAATTTTAGAGGTTAGTATGTTTCAAGACTTATTTGAACAGCAAAGCCCTTGGCTTGCTTAGACCCTGGAGTCACCATTTTCTTAAGAATGCTGAACAAAATACCGGCCCAGTTCATTCGTACTCCACAAACCACTGCTGTCACCATTGAAAACTTCTCTACTGTAATGGCATTGAAAGACCCTGCCTTCACGGAAATAGATTTTGCCGTAATATCGTAGAGAAGGCGAAACTCAATTTTCATCTGATTTTTCTTTCCCGACAGACTTACTGGCTCACCCGACAAAGAGACGATGCTCCTCGCATCAAAAATTACATCCTTGGGAATCTCTGATAGATCTCCCAAACCATCTACTGGAAGGTCAAAGGACTCTGCGAACCATTCCTCAGAAATTTCAACCAACTGCCCAGCCACTGTACTGATAATTACACCCTCTCTAACTGAAGCGTTCTCGAAGAAGTCAACTAAGGCAGCTTCATAGATTACTGCCGGACATCCCAGAAAACCTGCAAGGCCGGATGCCATAAGAGCTTGAAACATGGACACCATACCTTGGTCGTCCATGGCGAGAACTGAGTCAAAATCAATATGCTGAGAGTTGCTGTAGAACGAAGAGGCCATTTCTGATTGTAGATTGTCGAAAAGAGCACCTGTAAAATATTTGCAGTAGAGAGTACGCACAAGAGAGATATGCAAGAACACACAAGAGTAATTTTGCAAGGTAATTGTAAGCGGAATAAGAAACGCCGTAATTATACTAAGAATGCAAAAAGTTACTTGGAGAGAGAAAGTTTCGATGTGACATTTCGCATGGTAACAACACGTGTCAACCATCCGTTAGCGCGTACAATTTTTGAAATGATTTTGAAAATATTTTCAAAATATTTTTCTCGTATAGTACAAAAGATTTTCCAAAAGGTTTTAATCGAACAAGGTAAACAAATAAAATATTCGCGCCAATGCATATAAAGTCACAGCTGGTGCAGTAAATGTAAGAACATTACTGCTGGTTTAATATTTCGTTGAGGGTGGCAAGAGCTGGTCACAAATAAGCATCAGCTGTATATATGTAACAACTGAGTGTGTCCAGTCATTACATATTCAGTTGACGTCACGCTTAACCATCCAGCTCCTGGTTCCCCCTACGGCTGATAATTTCCAACATGAGAGGCTTATTTCAGCTGATAGTCTTATTGTTCCCCCTGAACAAAAGACTTACAGCCGATTTATGCAATAGCTAACAACCTGCAAAATGCGTTAGTGCACAAACAATCAAGGCAATTCAAGAAGACCTAAGATGTTTCTAAAATAAGAAAACTTAGCGTCTGATAGAGGCTTTGTAAAGATATCAGCAACTTGCTGGTCAGTCGACACATGCTCCAGCCGGACGTCCTTCTTTAGCACATGGTCTCTTATAAAATGATGCCTGATGTCGATGTGCTTGGTTCTTGAATGCAGCACAGGGTTCTGGGTGATTGCTATCGCACTTGTGTTGTCACAGAGCATAGGAGCTTCGGAAGCATCAATGCCATAATCCTTCAATTGATGTTGAATCCAGAGGATTTGAGCGCAACAACTACCAGCAGCGAGGTACTCTGCTTCGGCTGTTGACGTGGCAATTTGTTAGAGTAGATGCCCAACTAGCCAAGTTGTGGCGTGTGGGTTTATAGACTCTTGTATATGACAATCTTTATATATGATGTTTGCATTTATATATGGCGTTCTTTACTTTCATTGTGTTGTATGATGATTAACAATTGCGTTGAGTAAAGACCTATAATGCACTATAGTGTATGTTAGATGTGATAGTGGGTATGACGGCTATCATGAAACACATCGGGAACATTGTGATGTTCTGAGCATGCAGATAGATAGTGACCTGGTGATCTATCGAACTACCCTCGTTCGGACTTTCCAAGTGGTTACCATTTGTCGAGTGGATAAGTCCGAGGTCTTGGTTGTACTGATTAGTCCTCACGACTCGAAACGTCATTGAGACTCTAAATGATAGGCGTCTCACTTTGACCCATTTGCCGACTCACTTGGGGTCATTAGGCGGCGGGATTGGGTGAGATCCCGATGCATGTAGGAGTCGATGCATCGTTGTCGAGGATTCACCGCTCGCAGACATGCGTGGATATCCTATGTTATCTGAGGAGACGATAGTGTATAAATCTCTGGCCAGAGTACTAGAAGTGTTTTAGGTAAATGGGTTTACCTAGTTACACTCGCGATGTCACTATTCGATCTCCAAGATGTATGCATAGCTATCGGATCTATAACGACTCTCAATTTACCAATGGTCGTTGATCTGATCGAGATATATGGATTGAAAGGACCGTACTGTATGCTAACCGTGACCAACTGGTTCTTGCAGGCACTATCAGTGATACCTAGGGGATCATGGGGTGATGTTGCTAGACGCTCTTACCATGATCCGATGGGCAAGTCCGGAATTGTGATTCCGGAGCCACAATGGTTGTGGGCCCACGGCTAGCTGTATCCCTGAACCATTGAGGGTCACACAGGTACTGGATTCGAGATTCCCGCACGGATACTGAGCTCAATGTGTTGAGCATAGGAGGAGGATTTTAGAAGTGCGACTTCCTAAAAGTCAACAGGGGTCAAATCGTGATTTCCCGCGGTTGAGGGGCAAAACGATCATTTTGCACTGGGGTTCTGAAAAATGGTTTTACAGATCATAATATTCAGTTTTGGAAACTGAGTCGATCGGTCCGATCTGATCGTCGATCGGAGTTATGATGAAACCGCAATGAATTAAACGAACCGAATGTTCACATGGACCTGGGTATGACCCCAAGTCCATTGGGCCGGTTCAAGCCCATGTACCAACTTTATTTAATTAAGTTGGGTTAGGGCCTTAATCATTGTAACTAACACATAAACCCTAGTCTCTAAAGCTCTTGGCCGCCGCCCCCTCTCCCTCTCCTCACGCACGGCCGCCGCTTGTCGCCGCCGCCACCGCCTCCCTCGTCGGAATTTTTTCCAGCCAACCTTTTATAGGAGAATCCATCCGTGCTGATCTCGTCAGGCCTTCTAGTGCAGGCTGACGAAGGAGTCACCCTTCCGGTCGTGGACCTGATTGACGTAATCTATCGCCGCCTACCGTGAAGTGCCGGTTTCCTCGTGAAACTGGTCGGAGCCAGGCGTCTAGACGCCAGCAAGGTAACTGACTAAACACCCTATGAATGGTTCATATTGTGTTATTATTGAATTGTATTGAACGTTTCTCGGCCTAATTTTATTATTCCGCTGCCTCGCCGGGAGACGGGATCCGGATCCGCCACGGTTATCCAACAGTGGTATCAGAGCTATGGCTCGGATCCTTCAATACAATTGTTGCCATATTGCATCAGATCTCGAATTTCAGATCGAAAAACAAAAAAAAAATTTTGGTTTTGTCCTGCCGGCCGCCGCCGTGGGACGGCGGCAACCTGCTGCCGCGCGCGCATATGTGCGGGAATCATCGCGCGTCGCGCGCGAAAACCAGCGCGCTGGCCGCGCTTGGTTGCGCGACGAAGATGCTGGACAGCGGCCGAGACGTGCGCGCCTGCCGCGCATAGCGGACGTTCACGCCGCGCAATGGTCGTGTCTCGTGGCCGCACGATGGCCTGTCCCATGCAATGGTTGTGCGCGATAACAGCGCGCTTGCCGCGTTTGGTGGCCGACTGTGGGACGCCGCTTCGCGCAAGGTAGCGCACATCTGCCGATGGATATTGCTCACTGGTTGCGCAAAACTGGCCGGACGATGCTGCTGCATGCGCAAGTTTGTTGGGAGGCGCCGCGCTTGGCGCGGCGGCGTGCGGCCATGCGCCGTGCGCTAAGTTGGCGACGGCGGGCGCCCGCCGACCAGGCTCCCCGGCTCGTGGGA
>KV011297.1:16210-27287 GCA_001598015.1 Dorcoceras hygrometricum
TGTGCCACGGGGTCACTCTATCTAAGTCTATGTGTCCGAAGACTGATGAGGAGATAGAGAGTATGACACGTGTGCCATATGCCTCGGCAATAGGTAGTATTATGTATGGCATGATCTCCACTAGACCGGATGTCGCATATGCTCTGAGTGTCACAAGCCGCTACCAGGCCAACCCCGGCCAATTGCATTGGAAGGCTGTGAAGGATATTCTTAAGTACTTACGAAGGACTAAGAATATGTTCACGGTCTATGGGGGTGGTGAGCTGAAACTGGAAGGCTACACTGATTCTAGCTTCCAGTGTGACGTGGATGATTCGAAGTCAACCTCTGGATTTGTATTCATGCTCAATGGTGGTGCTATCTCTTGGAAGAGTTCCAAGCAAGACACCATCGCGGATTCAACCACTGAGGCTGAGTACATCGCAGCATCAGCTGCTACTAAGGAGGCCGTTTGGATAAGGAATTTCATCCAAGAGTTGGGCGTCATTCCTGATGGAGTTGGTCCTGTCCCGGTGTACTGCGACAACACGGGAGCCGTTGCGCAAGCAAAGGAGCCTAGGTCTCACCAAAGATCCAAACATATACTGAGGAAATACCACATAATCCGGGATATTGTGGCTAGAGGTGACATAGCAGTTGAGAGAGTCGCCTCTGTGGACAACGTTGTTGATCCACTTACGAAGCCCTTGCCAGGACCCTTGTTTGAAAAACATCACGAAACAAAGGGACTACTTCTGATGAGTAGTTGGCTTTAGGGCAAGTGGGAGATTGTTAGAGTAGATGCCCAACTAGCCAACTTGTGGCGTGTGGGTTTATAGACTCTTGTATATGACAATCTTTATATATGATGTTTGCATTTATATATGGCGTTCTTTACTTTCATTGTGTTGTATGATGATTAACAATTGCGTTGAGTAAAGACCTAGAATGCATTATAGTGTATGTTAGATGTGATAGTGGGTATGACGGCTATCATGAAACACATCTAATAGTCACTGTGTATTCTGAACACGTTCCTAGTCGATTGGGCCGTCAAAATGAGGATAAGGCCGCCCGAGCTCGAGACTAGTATCTGCGATGCGATGTACCATGTTTCATTGGTAGGAAACATTGTGATGTTCTGAGCATGCAGATAGATAGTGACCTGGTGATCTATCGAACTACCCTCGTTTGGACTTTCCAAGTGGTTACCATTTGTCGAGTGGATAAGTCCGAGGTCTTGGTTGTACTGATTAGTCCTCATGACTCGAAACGTCATTGAGACTCTACATGATAGGCGTCTCACTTTGACCCATTTGCCGACTCACTTGGGGTCATTAGGCGACGGGATTGGGTGAGATCCCGATGCATGTAGGAGTCGATGCATCGTTGTCGAGGATTCACCGCTCGCAGACATGCGTGGATATTCTATGTTATCTGAGGAGACGATAGTGTATAAATCTATGGCCAGAGTACTAGAAGTGTTTTAGGTAAATGGGTTTACCTAGTTACACTCTTGATGTCACTATTCGATCTCCAAGATGTATGCATAGCTATCGGATCTATAATGACTCTCGATTTACCAATGGTCGTTGATCTGATCGGGATATATGGATTTAAAGGACCGTACTGTACGCTAACCGCGACCAACTGGTTCTTGCAGGCACTATCAGTGATACCTATGGGATCATGGGGCGATGTTGCTAGACGCTATTACCATGATCCGATGGGCAAGCCCGGAATTGTGATTCCGGAGCCACAATGGTTGTGGGCCCACGGCTAGCTATATCCCTGAACCATTGAGGGTCACACAAGTACTGGATTCTAGATTCCCGTACGGATACTGAGCTCAATGTGTTGAGCATAGGAGGAGGATTTTGGAAGTGCGACTTCCTAAAAGTCAACAGGGGTCAAATCGTGATTTCCCGCGGTTGAGGGGAAAAACGGTCATTTTGCACTGGGGTTCTGAAAAATGGTTTTTCAGATCATAATATTCAGTTTTGGAAACTGAGTCAATCGGTCCGATCTTATCGTCGATCGGAGTTATGATGAAACCGCAATGAATTAAACGAACCGAATGTTCACATGGACCTGGGTATGACCCAAGTCCATTGGGCCGGTTCAAGCCCATGTACCAACTTTATTTAATTAAGTTGGGTTAGGGCCTTAATCATTGTAACTAACACATAAACCCTAGTCTCTAAAGCTCTTGGCCGCCGCCCCCTCTCCCTCTCCTCACATAGACGCCAGCAAGGTAACTGACTAAACACCCTATGAATGGTTCATATTGTGTTATTATTGAATTGTATTGAATTTTTCCCGGCCTAATTTTATTCTTCCGCTGCCTCGCCGGGAGACGGGATCCGGATCCGCCACGGTTATCCAACACAATTGACGTCTGCTTCTTACTAAACCAGGAGATCAGTCGATCCCCTAAGAATTGACACGTTCCACTTGTGCTCCTGCGATCAATCCTGCAACCTGCGTAATCTGCATCACTATAACCAATTAGTTGAAAGCATGAGTCTTTGGGATACCAAAGACCCACGTTGGAAGTACCCTTTAAATATTTTAATATTCTCTTTACAGCAATGTAATGCGATTGCTTTGGCTCTGCTTGGAATCTAGCACACATACAGACAGCAAAAATGATGTCTGGTCTGCTAGCATTTAAGTATAGCAAAGAGCCTATAATACCGCAATAAAGAGATACCTCAATGACAGATCCAGCTTCGTCTTTATCCAGTTTAATCGTAGAGCTCATGGGAGTCGCTGCTGCTGAACTATTTTCCATTCCAAATTTCTTCAGCAGTTCTTTTGTATATTTTGCCTGGTTGATGAATATACCATTCTCCAACTAGCGAACTTGTAAGCCCAAAAAGAACGTCAGCTCCCCCATCATACTCATCTCGAACTTGTCCTGCATCAACTTAGAGAACTTTTTGCACAGCTTGGGGTTAGATGACCCAAAGATAATGTCATCGATATATATTTGAACTAACAGAATATGGTCATCTTTAACAAACTTAAACAATGTCTTATCTACTGTGCCTATAGTGAATTGATGCTCAAGTAGAAATTTAGTGAGTGTATCATACCAAGCTCTGGGTGCTTGCTTCAATCCATATAGAGCTTTATCCAGTTTGTAAACAAAGTCTGGATGTGTATGATCTATGAAGCCAGGAGGTTGTGCAACATACACTTCCTCTGTCAAGACGCCATTTATAAAAGCACTCTTGACATCCATCTGAAAGACTTTGAAGTCTTTATATGCAACATATGCAAGGAATATGCGTATGTCCTCTAATCTTGCTACTGGTGCAAAGGTCTCGTAAAAGTCTATTCCTTCCATTTGTCTAAAACCTTGTGCAACTAACCTATCTTTGTTTCTAGTCACTACGCCATCTTCATTCAGTTTATTCCTAAAGACCCAACATGTTCCTATCACTGAATGATTATTAGGTCTAGGTACAAGTTTCCATACTTTATTACGCTTAAATTGATTTAGTTCCTCCTGCATTGCATCTATCCATCTTGGGTCTGCTAAGGCCTCATCTATCTACTTAGGTTCTATATGTGATAGAAATGCAGCATCAAAATGATCATGAGATAGCTGGCCTACTAACCTATCTTTGTTTCTAGTCACTACGCCATCTTCATTCAGTTTATTCCTAAAGACCCAACATGTTCCTATCACTGAATGATTATTAGGTCTAGGTACAAGTTTCCATACTTTATTACGCTTAAATTGATTTAGTTCCTCCTGCATTGCATCTATCCATCTTGGGTCTGCTAAGGCCTCATCTATCTACTTAGGTTCTATATGTGATAGAAATGCAGCATCAAAATGATCATGAGATAGCTGGCCTCTTGTGCGAACAGGGGATTCAAAATTACCTATGACTTGCTCGGGTGGATGATTTTTATTCCACCAGAGATCAAGTCCAAATGGATTTGTTCTTTGTTCCCCCTGTGTTGCTGGATGGTTTGCAATGGCTGGATCAGCAGACGCTATTTGATGTTGAACATTGTTAGTGTGTACGTCTGCTTCCAGCTGGTAAGAAGTGCTTGCGACTGGTACATCAGCTGGTGTTCCAGATGTGCTAGCGACTGGTTGACCAGCTGGTGAACTAGATACCAATTGAAGAGGACTCGCGACTAGTTGTCCAGTAGTTGGTCCTAATGCTGGCTGATAATTCCTTGCGGCTGGTTGTCCAGCTGGTGATGTTGTTATTGATTGATGTGCACTCCCAGCTGGTGCAACTTCTGGTTGAGAAGCATCTTGATTCTTTTTCGCTTCATTTCCAGCATCTAGTGCACTAGTAGGACACTGATCCTGTGGCTGATCCATGTTAGTTAAATCAATAACAGCTGGATTACCTGTCATGTCCTATTGAACATTGTTGTGCGTTATAACCACTGCTGGTTGTTCCCCCTCAGCTGATTGTCTTTGTGGCACGTCGTCGTCTGATTCTTCAAGACTTGTTTACTCCAGACGTGAACACAAATCGTGTAAGCTTGCAGCTGAATTGGATTTGAAGCTTGTTTCATCGAAAACCACATGAGCGGATTCCTCAACAGTTAAACTTCTGTTTGTTGAAGACTCTATATGCTTTGCTCACAGCAGAATAGCCTAGGAAGATACCTGCTTCAGATTTAGGTTCAAAGACTGTTAGATGCTTCTTGCCTTTTTTATGAATGAAGCACTTACATCCAAACACCCTGAAATATGAAATATCAAGTTTCTTGTCATTCCAGATCTCATATTCTTATCATGAATCCTATTTATCATTGATCTGTTCTGAGTGTAACACGCTGTGTTAACTGCTTCTGCCCAAAATTTTTTAGAAATACCGGAATATGCAATCATAGATCTAGCAGCTTCTTTTAAAGTGCGGTTTCTCCTTTCAGCTAACCCGTTTTGCTGAGGAGTTCTAGCTGCTAAAAGCTCATGCTTTATTCCCAAATCTTCCAAATAAGAAGTTAATTTAAAATTTAGAAATTCAGTACCGCGATCACTTCTTATCCGGTTGACTGAACAAGATTTTTCATTTTGTAAACGTTTCAAAAGACGTATCAGCTGGTCGGCGGTTTCAGATTTTGCTTTTAAAAATAACACCCATGTATATTTTGAAAAATCATCAACTACTGCTAGGGTGTAAGACGTTCCCCTAAGCTCGTGATTGAAATAGGACCAAAAAGATCCATATGCAAGATCTCAAGGCAGCGAGTAGAACGTTTTCCGCCTTTATTTTTGAAAGTTGATTTTATTTGTTTTCCCAGCTGACAGGCTGCACAAATCTTATCCTTAGAAAAACTAATTTTTGGCCAACCAGAAACCATATCATGTTCACTCAACTTGGCAAGTGTTTTGAAGTTTAAGTGATTCATTCTTTGGTGCCACAGCTAGCTCTTGGAAGAACCAGCTTCAAGGCACAACTGTTCAGGTTCCTGCTGATCTGACCAGTCGATGATGTAGGTATTCCCCGAACGTTTTCCTACCAACACAGTCAGACCACTTGGACTTTGAACCGTGCATGTGTGTTGTTGAAACTTGACTATGTAACCTTTGTCACATAGCTGACTAATACTAATCAAATTATATTTAAGATTATCAACAATAAGGACATCAGAAATAGAGATGTTACCATGGGTAAGCTTACCCTTACCCACAGTGTTACCGTAAGCATTGTCTCCAAAGACTATTTTTGCTCCTTTGTGAGGAACAACGTCTGTTAGTAGCTTTGGATTTCCAGTCATGTGTCTTGCACAGCCGCTATCCAGGTACCACAATGTTGTTTCAGCTGATTCTTTGTACCTGTTATCCTGCAATCACACGAGCAGCTTTTGGTACCCAATTTTACTTGGGTCCAGATTGGATTACCCCTTTCGGGACCCAGACTTGAATCACTTTCACAGTTTTCCCAGTTTTCTGGTCCACAAAAGTCTGTGCATAATTACGGTGAGATCTGTTGAGTTTTGATTTCACATTTTGACCATATGAATCTCTCCTTGGCTGAGTATTTTTCCAACTAGTTTTTACCTTCTTTGAGCTACGCCACGGCTGGTTAGGAACAAACGATTTTTTACCAGCTTTCGCTTTGTCTTTGTCCAGTTTGTTCTTTAGCCAGCTAGGCTTGGAGCTCTCGGGTTTTGAAAAGCCAATACCAGCTTTTCCATTATCGTTCAACTTTGGAGAGTTCTGGTCATCATATGTTATCGACTCAAGACAATCATATATCACATTGGCTTTGACAAAGCCCATTTTCTTGAACTTGTCATAGGCCTGATGTGACTGAGTACTGGTCTCTCCTTCACTGAATTCACTACTATTGAATCCCAAACCAGACTTATCATTGGCTAGTTTTTGACTCTCGTTCAGTTTGTGAAGAGATCGAGAAGACCGATTCCAGGCGCTCACTACTTGCTTCAATATTTTGATTTCAGCTTTGAGCTCACTGGTCTCATTTTTCAACACATCATTCTCAGCTGTTAGCTTACTTAGCTCGATTTTCAAACTGTCAGTGTCACCAGGTTCAACAGCACTTGGTTCGACTGAGCTATTTTTCAAATCAGCATTTTCAGCTTTCACTTCCTCGAATGAGTGAGAAAGCTTCCGGTACTCTTTGACCATGTCATTTAGTGATGTGACAAGGTCTTCTCGTGTAAACTCAACATTGGAGAAATCAAATACCTCGTCATCCGATGTTTGATCAGCCATAAGACAATTAACCTCCTCATGTTCACTATCGCTTGATGAAGCGCTGTTGGATGAGGATTCTGAATCAGTGTCTGCCCAGCTCTTGGTGCTTTCCTCAGCAACCAGTACTTTCCTATCATGTTTGCGACTGGGTCTTTTGTCTCCTCTTGATCTCATCCTTCTATCTTTTGACCTTTCTCTGAATTTGTCTTTGGATTTGTCCTTAGATCTTTCGACAGTTCTTTCATCAGCTTCCTCATCTCTCTTGTATCGCTCTTCTTTCTTGTCGTCTCGTCTGTATTTGTCATCCTTCCTGGGTCTGTTTCAATCAGCTGCAAAATTACCTGGACGATCACAGTTATAACATTTCATATCAGATACAGTTTTATCATTTTTATAGCTATTGTAAGGAGATGAAGGGTTGAAGGATCTTCTCATGAATTTCCCAAACTTCTTTACGAAGAGGGACATGGCGTCGTCACTGAGCTGGTCGGCAGACTCTCTAGTGCTGGGAGAGCACTGTTCAGTAGTTGTATTTGCTGCCAAGGCTTTTGTCGGCTGGGATGTGGAGGGACCAGCTTCTGCTCTTGTCTCCAACTCAAACTCATAGGCTTTCAAGTTGTCAAACAGATCGTGCAACTCCAGCTTATTCAAATCTTTTGATTCCCCCATCGCCATTGTCTTCACGTCCCACTCCTTGTGTAACTCCCTCATGACCTTCAGCGCCAACTCTCTGTTACTGTATTCTTTCCCAAGGCTGTTCAACTCTATGACAATTGCACTGAATCTTTCGTCGAACTCTGTCATGGTCTCTCCATCCTTCATCTTGATGGATTCGTACTTTTGCTGAGCGACTGTTAACTTGTTTTCTTTTGTCTCGTCACTTCCTTCACATATCTGGGTTAACTTCTCCCATATGTCTTTAGCAGTAGGACAGTTCTTGATCTTGCTGAACATGTTCTTGTCTTTGTCCAGCGTCTTGAATAGTATGTCCTTTGCCACGTTGTCTAGGTTTGCCTTTTTCTTGTCCTCATTGGTATATTCATATCTACTCTTTTCCAAGAACTGAGGCTCGCCGCTGGTTATCGCAACAGCCAGATTTGGCTTCATAATTTTCAATGTTCCTTCTGTGATGACATACCACATATCATCATCTATAGCTGCTAGATGCGCTTGCATCCGAATCTTCCAATCATCATACTCTTCCCTCGAAAACAAAGGAATCTTGTTGCGAGAGATCGACATGTTGAGATATAGTAAAGCACGAAAAATAACTGTTCAATAACTGAGATCGCAGACTCTGATACCAATTGATGGTCCCAAAAATAGGATCAATATATGTATAGGAGTTCAGAAGGGGGGGTTGAATGAACTCCTTGGATTTTAAATTTTCGTTTAGAAGTTTTACTAGCACTGCTAAACTTAAGTCTGAGTTACCAGACTTAAGGATCTCAGTTTAATGCAAATCTCTTGACTAACAAAAATAGTGCGGAAATAAGCCAATCGATTTGTGAACAGACAAACAATAAATAACTTGCGGAATATAAAATATAAGAGTCAGAAAAATTTGTTTCTGGAAGTTCGGATATAAATATCCTACGTCTCCCCTTCTTCCTCTTTGGAAGGTATCACTAGAAGATTTGATTTGTACAGGTCTTCTGCACACACCCAGTCACCGAGCCTCGCTCAAAGTGAACTCCTAGTATCTCCACAACAATCCACACAGACGCAGCTGCTGATTTACAACACTTTGTAATATTTTCAAACGGCTTTTAAGAGCACGTTTGTTACAGACTCAACTAAATAACAACAGTGAATACAAGTTCTGTGAGACTGTAAAATCCTCTGGTTTCTTAAACAAAGAAACACGATTCAAGGGTTGAACCAGAGGATGACTTGAAGGTATTTCAGTGAATAACTAAGGTTGTATTCTTCAAGTCTTTGAGCTTCGTGAATATAACTTCAAAATGAAAGGGAAGCTCTGAGAATATATTTCGACAGTGTGACCGCAAGATAATAAGAGTGAAGTGTGGTTTATTCATTCCAGCTTCTGCTATTTATAGTCTTCGTTTTCAATGGTCATTAAATTCTTCAAAGGAAATAAATCCCGTTTGAATTTCTGTCAAATTTATACACCGTAATTCCTGCTCCACTAAGAGGCAAGTCGCACAATGTCAGAGCAAATTTGGCGTTGTTCCATATTTGTGCAAACGCCGTAAACCGCTCTCTGAGATAGTGTACTATTTACCAAGAATAGTACTGATAATGTTCCCTCAATAAATGGCATATGTACGATTCAATCTTTGCCCTTGAATTCTTCTGATATGAACGTTTGAATCGATCCATTGATTTGCACAACAGCTGATGACTTGAACAATTGAAAGAATACATCGGCTGATTACTTCATCGCCTGATAATATGCATCAGCTGATCGCTTGAAATATTTCACTTCAAAAAGTATCGGCTGGTCCAAGATCACTGTAGCTACCTGCTGGTTTCCCTTAAGATATGTACCTACTGGTTTTACCATCGCAAAATCATCGACTGAATCTTAGTGCGAAGGCAAAACGCTGTCGTATCCACTTATCAAAACGACATCGTTTAACTACCGCTAACATTAAGTTCCAACGGCTGGTTAAACAATCCATTGTAGCTCTCTGCTGATCGTTCTGTAGCCATCTGCTGAATTTCACTGTACCCATCTGCTGAATATCAACGCAAACTCCAATGACTGAGATTATAGCGCTAGATCAATACGCTGACGTTTCAACTTATTTGAGCGCTGTCGTTTTGACTAATCCAAACGCTGTCGTTTTGTAATCCTTAACAAAACACGCTATATTTCAAATGCTTGCGCCTACTGATTACCCTGGAAGAATTCACCTGCTGATTTCTAACCATCTGCTGAATATTTCATCTGCTGATTTCCTCTGAATAAACATCCTGCTGAAATCAACTATCGACTGATAATAATCTTCTGTAAAATCGCAACGGCTGACTTTCCAGTAGCAACTAGTCTTATTTTGTTATCACCAAAACTAATAAATTTTATCCTAACATAGATTTAGTGGGAGGACTTTTGAAAATGGTGGAGATGATGATCAAAGATATTGAAGACCGAAGATTTGTAAAACAGGAAGCTAATGTAATAGGATTACATTGCATACTGCATTTCACCTAGAACTGGACCTAGGCCCGTGCTTGGCAACCACGGACCGCATAGCTCTCGCTTATCGATCATCCCAAATTTTATATATGCGATATATCTGTTGAATCCGCGTTTTAAATTTTGATTTAAAATTAATGAGACCAAATTTCAAAATTAAAATCCCTCATTTTAAATATGATTTAAATTAATATCAATATTAAAAGTTACATGGTTATATTCGATAAGATCATGAAGCTAAGGGAATTTAAACTTGTTTAAATTTTCCTATCTTCCATCAACAATGAGTGTACGTCGATGCTACCCGCATACATGGCCCGGCTCATATTATTGAGGGGGTTATGTATGCCAGAAAGATGTACACGTCATTGACACTCGCTGTGAGTTGGTTGGAACTCCCTTTAACGTTGGCTCATATTATTGGGGACGTTAAGGGGACCGTCCTTCACAACTCAAAATTGATGGGTCATCTTGACACATGATGGTAATCGTCGTCATGTTATTGGGCCCTTACTGGACGTGAGGTAAATACATGGAGGTTGCACCTGTTGCAATTGGGCTCTACCTTTTGAGGGTCATGGTATTCGGGACCATGTTTACTTAATTGGACTCTGTGTACCCACTAAGGAAACTTGCTTTCTCGATTTCATTAGAGGGTGGTGAAATCGTTAAAATATTGGGAGGGTAATTCATAAAACTTAATGACCTTGTTTTATGTCTTAGCGTTTTTCATGAATAGTTAATAATGCATGTCTGTTTTTCTTTTCAGTATAAACTGCTCATATAATGTCTTCGAAAAAATCCACTTGCTGCTATACTGGATACTGTGTACCCACTAAGGAAACTTGCTTTCTCGATTTCATTAGAGGGTGGTGAAATCGTTAAAATATTGGGAGGGTAATTCATAAAACTTAATGACCTTGTTTTATGTCTTAGCGTTTTTCATGAATAGTTAATAATGCATGTCTGTTTTTCTTTTCAGTATAAACTGCTCATATAATGTCTTCGAAAAAATCCACTTGCTGCTATACTGGATAGCAAATGAAATGCAGCGGCGTTTTGAGAAGACGGTGTATGCTGCTGACATACACCTTCATCTCAAGGAGCTGTATGGGGAGAACTGTCAGGCCCCGTGCTAATTACCAAACCAATAATTAAAATAAGCGCATAACTACGGAAGCTTAAAAAAAAACAGGGCTTAAAAATTTTTCAAAAGAAATGGGCCTGGCCTG
>KV011298.1:0-10124 GCA_001598015.1 Dorcoceras hygrometricum
GTCAAATCTTTCCTCCAAATCTTCCCATACGGTCTGTGGAATAGATGATGCTGCCGAATAGTTCTTTGGAGATGGAGCACATAATCCGTTACAGGGTTCCCATTGATGCAAAGTAACTGTTGTTGCAACTGGTCTGTTGATGCTTCCATTAATGAATCCAATCTTATTCTTCGCCTGCAGGGCCAACAACGTAGCTTGACTCCATACACCAGAATTCTCTGTTCCAATGAGCGGATCATTTAACAGAGAAATGCCGGGAGTATCCGACGATGGATGTATAATGGGTCGTTGAATCAGATCGTAGAAGAGCTTGCGGCCATGAATTCAATGGGAAATTGATTCTGAAAAAATCAATTGCGGAGATGGAGAAAAAGCTTTGATACATGTTAATTGCAAATTGATCACAATGCAAGACGAACTAACTTTTATTGTAGAAAATGAACTTGGAAGTACATTTTGATTATGAAGGGAGCTAGCCTATTTATATGTTTCTGTCAGTCAGTCACAGACTTGAACCGATGTAGCAGCTAACTAACAAAGCTGAAGCTAACTAATTGTTCTTTCAATTGGTTCGACGATCTGAGGTGCATCAAACTGCTTTTGGGTTGAGCTGCTTTGTATTGCAGCATATATCTGTGACACTCATTATTAAAACTAAATTAAAAATTTCAAATTAATCAATAAAAAAAATAAAGTGGCCCTAAAAATGCTTGCACAAGAGAAATTAAAAAATGCCTCGACCTTTCTCTATCTTTAACTTGTTGGAGTGAATAAATAGTTTTGAAAAAGGGAAAGCAGAACAGTTATATTTCTATATCATAAAATAAATTGAGATTATGCTCAATATTCTTCAGTATATTATTTATCATATTCATCAAGTTTAGAAACATGATCCGAGAATACTCTTAACACCGGTCTCCTCCACGGGTCTACGTTTACGACTAGCTCACCTTGCCTCGGTTACGCAAGGCCGCAAGGGTCCACATATTTAAATCTCTCATATAATCAAATTTGTCGATTGATTTGTTGGAAGTTATGGCATGAAAATGTAATAAATGCGGTTTGGAGTCCATAAAGCGTAACTCCCCACTCCACTGCCTCTCTCACACTCTGTGTTATACAAATTCTATACTGTTGGATTTGCGATAGAGAATTAAACAATGGCGGCAACGCAGAAAGCTTTTGGCTGGGCAGCAAAAGATGCCTCCGGCGTTCTCTCTCCTTTTCACTTCTCGCGCAGGTACATACATTTCTATCTATGAATTGAATGAATGAATGTTATCCACACATTCATACTTGCCAGGTACAAAATTGCTAGCAATCGTTACTTTTCTTTCGATTTTTCCTATTTAATTTTTCTTTTGAAAACTGTAGTTTTCGATCTCGATCTGCGGATCGGAGAATGTTCATTTTTCGTTCTGTTGACAGAGAGTGCAAAATCGAACGAGGTTCTTCGGCTGCCGTAGACATTGAGGAACCTTTTTACTAATTTTTTCAATGAAAAATTTTCCAAATTAACAATTAATTCTGTTTCTTTTTTAAAAACTCTGCGACCATGTTCTTCATGGTGCTGCTTTGCATGAATCTGAAACGGTTATTGTACTTTACCCTACTATCAAAAATGAAAAGGGAGAGGTTTTTGTTATATATTATTATTACTATTTATTCAGTTGATTGATCATAGAAATGGTTTCAGCTCTCTCCCGCATTGTTCAAGATATTAATTTAACATGTATCTTTATTTTCCTCCACAATAATTTTTCTTCTACTTTGATCACCAAATTCTACTTTCGATGGTGTATGATTGCTCCTTTTATTACTTTTTTTGCGGGGTCTTTTATTAAATTTTTGGTTTAAGTTTTAACAGTAGTTCGAAATATAATTCTCTTTATTTTCTCGCGAATAATCTTCGTTCTCTTATTATTGAGTTGAGTCTTCGAGTCAATCGTAGGGGGCCGTCCGGTTGTAATATTTGCAACTTGTGTCCTTTAATTTCTCGAAAAAAAGTATTTAAACAAAACAAGTTATTATGAAACTATGTAATAATAAGTTAATAAACAAATAAAAATATTGGAGAAATAAGAAATGTCGTAACATAAATAAGATGGAATATTCAAACAATTTTGCTATTCGAATTAATAAGTTTTGAATAGAACTGATTTGATCGACTTGACATCTAGCTAGTTCGCTCTTTCTTATTGAAAAATTCATTTTGATACCAAAATCTTTAATTTGTTAAAATATTATAATTTTGAGGGGTGTAATGAATTTCCCGGCTATGGATTGTGTCCCACTTTTGTTATAATTTGTGAACATTTATTACGACGGATGGATAGCGAGCTGTTTCCAACAACCATTGGGTACAACCAATTTGGTTGCAGTTAATGTTCTGTATTGTGGTTTTACATATATCCAGAGTTACAAACGCATGCATCGAACCTAATTAATGAATATATATATATATATATATTTCAACTGTAACTGTGACAGAACTATTTAGGAAAGTGTGGAATGAGAACTTATAATTTTAAAAAAAAATTGCAGATTGTAGCTAGGACAAAAATATGTGGATATATATAATACGTGGATAGATCGAAATAGAGCAAAAACTATGAGCAAGAACTCAGGTCATTCCACATACAAACGGGTAGAATTCTCGGTGTCTTTTTTTAGGAGATGTTTGCACAAAATTTCCGTGTGAACACATTCGCGTTGGACTCATTGGTTTTCTCTAAAGAGATATGCGTACCTGAATATCTCTCATACAAATGCACCGGGCGAAGAGCGGATCGTCACATAAAATTTCCTTGGCACGGTGGCCTTTAGATAATAATTATTGAGTCAGCTAGGGAATAATTTATTTCAATTTCAAACTGAGTTGTTATAATCAAGATAATAATTATTCATTCAATTTTTAAATAGACATGTTTTTTTTTAAAGATTGGTCTAATACTATCTACATGCATGGTTATCGTGGTATACAAGCCAAGTCTTATTGTTTACTCGCACCAGATGATGGTGGCAGTGGATTAACCAAAATAAATAAAAAAATACATTGGTTTGTTAATTAATATAGTTATTAAGTCAAACCTGATCCAACATGCATGGGGCAATTAACTGATCCAGCTTGGCTGTAGTAAAAATAAAAGATTCAAATTGATTCTATTGTGTTCTTATTCTAAAACCCTACTTTTAGCATATGTTTTCATGTTATCTTAATATCCTTTTTAATCTTGATATGGCTGAGAACATAAAATTATCATTGTCGGAGAAAAATCTCATCAAATATTTTAAAATAAAATCTGAAAAAGCTAACTAATTATTTTTCGTGCCGGCTTTACAAGCTAATGAAAAGTAGGCTTCATTGTACCCACAGCCAGTGGACTCTCGTAGATGGATGTACTGACTTGTTGCTTTTATTCGACAGAGAAAATGGTGCTGAAGATGTAACAATCAAAGTACTTTACTGCGGAGTTTGCCACTCAGACCTGCATAATGCAAAGAATGAATGGGGTTTCACCAATTACCCCCTTGTTCCTGGGTGAGTTTTTATTATAGCAAGTAGGTTTCAGGTTGCTTGTCTTTGATTTTTACGGTATTATATGCATACTGAATCTGATATTGCGTATTTGTCCTTGACTCCTGTAATATTGTTATAGACTCCGATTTCATAAATTATGTACTTTGAATTCAAGAATGATGGTATATCAATGGTCGTTTGTTCACCTGAAATACTTGTTACACTCTTGTGCCAGATTTTTCTCTGGGAAAGATAATCTTTTTGGTCCGTATTTATGCTCTTTTGACTTTAATCTCCCATACAGTAAATGGTAGTTCTAGTCTTATATGTTTAATTTTTGACGATTTTAATCTGATTTTACCCGGAAAACCTCTAATAGCCAGGATTTAATGATTTGGCATCAGATCTTCCTTATGTGGCATAAAAAAAATTGGATCTTTCGTAACTCAGTCTGAGCAATGCGATTTTGAGACGAAGAAGAAGCTAATGCTCTTGAATCCTTTTTTTTTATTTAAGTAGACAAGCTTTAAATAGTCAATTCCGACGATTACTGATTTTCCCGGCCAAAATTAGACCAAATTAAACCACACAAAAGATTCAACATTAACTAAGATTTCAATTGGATTACATAACAAATTAAAATCGAAATAGGCAAACATAAAGTAGCACAATTTCCCTCTTTTTTTGTATGTTCGAGAAAGCTTGAGATTATGACGTGTCTATTTTTCCCATTCGCAGACATGAGATGGTCGGAACTGTGACCAAAACCGGCGAAAATGTCCAAAAGTTTAAGGTCGGGGACAGAGTTGGAGTGGGAGTGATAGTAGGCTCCTGTAGGACTTGCAGTATCTGCGAGCAGGACTTGGAGAACTACTGTCCCAAGTTGGTTTTCACGTACAACTCGTTGGATAAAGATGGAACGAAGACTTATGGTGGTTACTCTGATATAATTGTCGTCGACCAGCATTTCGTGCTTCGTTTTCCCGAAAACATTCCTTCTGATTCAGGCGCTCCTCTGCTTTGCGCTGGAATCACAGTCTACAGCCCGATGAAGTACTACGGAATGATTGATCAGCCTGGGAAGCATTTGGGTGTGGCTGGACTTGGTGGACTTGGCCATGTTGCTGTCAAGTTCGGAAAGGCTTTCGGCTTAAAGGTTACAGTCATTAGTAGGTCCTCGGAGAAGGCGGATGAGGCCATTAACAAGCTCGGCGCGGATGCTTTTATTGTCAGTTCTGATCCTGCTCAGTTGAAGGTATGCAATTGATTGATTTTTTTACCTAGAATAATTAGTTTTTGTGTGGTAGAATTGAGATGGAACGAATGCTATTACCTTTGCAAGAATTAAGTGAGCTGTCTTGTTAGTGGAAAAGTTCCATTTAGCCAATTTTTTCTGTGAGAACATATTAAAAACAAGAACATGAGCCATTTCAATGTGATCCCATCTTACAATGCAATATTCACTTGGAATCAGTTATATTTCAAACACTACAGACTTTTATTTTTTTTACTATCTTACATAATCATTTTGAATCACTTCTAAAAAAAAACAAAATATATGGCAAACACTAAATTTGCATGTTTCAACTTATTTTGTTATTTAAATTATGGGGGATAAAAGATTTGATATTTGCTTGTTGCAGTCTGCTCTTGGGACAATGGATTTCATTATCGATACCATTGCTGCAGTTCATTCCTTGGACCCGTTGCTAGGTTTCCTGAAAATGAACGGGAAGTTAATTACAGTTGGCCTCCCTAATAAGCCCCTGGAACTACCTATTTTCCCTCTTGTTTTGGGTAAGATAAGTAAAAAAATATTAGACCCCTGATTGCATTTACTGTTAAATGTAGGGTCGATAATCCTCTTCATGATACAGGGAGGAAACTTGTAGGCGGGAGCGACATTGGCGGCATAAAAGAGACACAAGAGATGCTCGATTTTTGCGGAAAGCATGGCATAACTTCAGACATTGAACTCATCCGTATGGACGAGATCAACACAGCCATGGAACGACTCGCCAAGTCAGATGTCCGGTATCGCTTTGTTATCGATGTGGGGAATTCATTACTCGATGCCTAAATTCTAGCAGGACATCGATGCTGCCTATTATCATATCATGAGTTTGTTGGTCTTTTGAACAAAAAACTATAAGCAGATATTTTTATGTTGTGAACACAAGTGATCTGTTGTGTGGATTATTCTAGAAACAATCATATGTTAAGTTTATGAAAAATTTGGATTAATTTAGTTTAATGAAGCCCCGGTGATTTAATTCAATTAATTAAAGATTTTTACCTTAAAAGTAATTTTTTTTTACTCGATCATTGATCCTAGATATAATATAACCTAATTACTTTCATCGATGTAATTTGTAAAGAACTAAGGATTGTTAATAAGAAATCTTGTTATCCACGATGTTGTCATCCTTATTTTGAATTTAAATCATTTATCTAACAGGGGAGTATTGTAGCACTCCATCACTTTGAAGCATATAACTTCCTTTTTTTATTTGGAACCTTTTTTCTAAATGTCACGGTTGGGAATTATCGCCTGCAGAAATACAAGAAACAAAAAGAACATGCAAACAACAATGCACCAGACCTAGTCTCACAGTAAGCAAACAGCCATGATCTACACAGATCGAAGCTATCAGCTCAGAGACCACAATAGCTCAGAGACCAGCATACCACCAAAGCAGGAGACCCCCTCACGCATCCAAGGTACAGAACTCAACAGGAGATAATACTGAGAGCCCTCAACCCCACTACCTAGACCCAGTAGCTAGCTGGAGCAGCTACGGCTCCCCTCACGACCCGAAGGCCCACAAATCCTTCGAGAGTTCTACTGCTCACACGAGCAAAGTCCAGAGGCCAAGCTCAGAACAGAAGCCCCCTTCGCAGGATCTCTCAATAAGCACCTCACAGGTCACTCTTCAGACAGAGGAGATCAAAGAAGCTGAACAGAGACGGCGAGGGAAAAATAGGATTCTTAGTCAAAAGAGAGGATATGTTATGCGTCATTGAGAGAGCCGACACAGCCATAAATATATAGCAAAAGACGGCCTAGATCAAAGCCTGTAATCGGGCGGTTACAAAGGAAATTGAATTTGGGCTTGGGCTTCTTAACAAAGGGATCGGGCCAATGGTACTTGGGCCACACGTCCACATTCTCCACGTTGGTCCAAGTACCAGTTACATAGAGGTCTCCTTGAGTGATTCTCATTTGGTTTCATCATCGTCATTTTGAGGGGTGTCATTTCTCACCTAAGAGAAGCAGCACTGCCCCCCATGTTGAGGTAATAGCACCAAGCTATTGCCAGAACCGCCAGCTTCCTTTGCACACAACAAAAGGAAGCCTGTTGTACCTGAAGGATAACAAGTTAGTCACAAGTGTCAAATTTACAACCACAAAAAATAAGAACTGAGAACAGGGTTGTTTACAACCACAGTTGTAGCGACCCGACTTTTCTTAAAGGAATTTTAGGAACTTTGGGGTTCGAATTGAAGAGTATAAAAATTTCGATCTTACATAACATAAAAATTGCTACTAAATTCTGGACTTAAGTGCAAATAAACACAAGTCATTGTGCAAAGTCTGGAAGACAGATATGAACAATTAAAAGGTGCGGAACTAAAACAGATCTGGTCTTTGAAAAATAACTGAAATTGATAATTTCATTAAGTAATAATTGTGGTACAGATTTCGACAAAAGAAAGAAACTTGTCCACGATAAACACAACTTTTTGTTCAACTCATCACCATTCAGCCCCCTACTGCACATTACCTGCACTTAATGAAAACTAATGAGCCTAGGGGCTCAGCAGGTAAAGTCTGAAATATCGAAAGCACCTAACACAAGCAAACGATATCTAATACTGTACTGGAATCTGAATCTGAATAGCTTAATATTAAAATAAGCTAAAAACAATAACTGTGAAATCTGAATGAACTGAAAGCATAATATAAACAAGTTCTGAAAACATTTTCTTTAAACTTTCTACAGAGTTGTGATTAAAATCACAACACCGCTCTTTCTTTCTTTTCTGGATTTATGGAATAGACATTTGTACATTGGTCTCGATCGCTTGATCAAACTACATCTAATATCATGTGTTGCGGAATAAATCCCGACTTTCTGTGAGGGGAACTACAGACCCGTCGATTTGGAACTCTGATCCCTCCTGGAAAGGGATTATAGTTTCTCTTAATCATAATCTTGTCCCTTTCATCTGTGAAGGGGCACAATGGTTCGTCAGCCATGCACTCACCCTTCCTGGAGACCTCTGCTGTCTAAGACATAACTTTAAACTTTTCTGTAAAATATTCTTTCTTTCTACTCTTTATTTCATAAAGTCTGTTTTTCTTTTCTTTTCTGGTACGGTTTATTGGTTTTCAAAGTATAGTGATGTTCTGGAATGGTATGAGAATTCTCTATAATGCTTGCGAAGATGAAAACTGAGTAATGTCACTCGAATCAATAATGAATTAATCTCTTGAATGGAAGCGGAAATGAATAAGAAATCTAATTCAAGAAATTCTGTATAAATCAAAGAAATCTGAATAGAAGAAACTATGGAAATATGAATCGAATGTAAGTGTCGCAACGAAGAATAAACAATTCAGATGTCACTGGTCAACTCAGATGTCAACGCAATTAAACGAAGTAATCAGATGTCAATGGTCAACTCAGATGTCAACGAATTTGGATTGGTCAACTCAGATGTCAACTATATTTGAACAAAGGAGATCAGATATCTACTGGTCAATTCAGTAGGGAAATAATCAGCAGTGAAGGATCTGTCACAATTCAGATGTGAAACAAACTCGCATCTGAACATAGACTTATCGCAACATCTGAATGTCACGCTTTAGAATTATTCATAGAAACATCAACTTTTGGTTTAAGAACCAGATTTCAGACTTAACCACAAGAATAAACATGAACGACGATGGTTTTCCTTTGTCTGAAGAATTCAAAATATCTCAAGAAGTTTCTGGGATTGGATCGAATAAGCTACTTCGAAGAAATATCTGTAGAAAACTCAAGAAACTACTGAACAAACATCACCAAACCATTTCCTAAAATCTTTCTGAATCAAATGAAGCCTTACACACCGCTTGTCTCCTTTGAAAAAAGCTTTGAAAGGTTTTGTTCGGTTTCTTCACAGAGAGCACCGCTTGATTTTGGAAAATGTTTTGGTTTGTAAATAATGATGCATGATGTGTCTAACACCCTATATATATGAATTAGAATGCCTAAGAAAGAAACACGTTTAATCAATGTGTTCAGAAAGTCTTTTAAAAGCGCTACTCCATTTTAAAGAGAAATCTAATGCATACATAAAAACCGAACTATTTTAGTTAAAATGAAGGATTCAGTTGGCTAGTAGGATCAACCACACAGCTGCTGCAATTGCATCCTTATAACTGAAATCAATTCAACTAATGCAGGAACTGATTAACGCAAAAAGCTCAAATCTGATCTCAACTCAACGTAATAATGAAAGCTGATTTCACGCAACTACAAAGCTGAAACTCAACTTGATAAAACAAAGGCTGAATTCAACCAAATCGAAAGCTGAATAAATTTAGCATTTCCATTTAATCCCTCAAATCTTATAACTTTCTAATTGTGTCCTATAAAAGATTCTGGTCGTTACAATCTACCCTCCTTAAAAGAATTTCGTCCCCGAAATTACTTATGTAAACAGGTCTGGGTAGATTTTCTGCATATCAGATTCGACTCCCCATGTAGCTTCTCTTTCTGAGTGGTTTGCCCATTGAATCTTAATCATAGGGATAGTTCTGTTTCTTAACTACGATTCTCTCTAGAAAGAATCTTCTCTGGAATCTCTTTGTAAGTCAAATCTGGTGATAACTGGATAGGTTCATGTCTAAGTACATGTGAAGCATTCGCAACGTATTTCCTTAACGCTGAAATGTGAAACACATTATGGACAGCTGACATTTCTGGTGGCAAAGCTAATCGATAAGCTAAAGTCCCAATTCTTTCCAGAATCTGAAATGGTCCAACAAATCTGGGACTCAGCTTTCTCTTTCTTCCAAATCTCATAACACCCTTCATCGGTGCTACTTTTAGGAACACATGATCTCCTATTTCAAAATTCAGATCTCGGCGATGACTATCTGCGTAACTCTTCTGTCTACTCTGTGCCGTCTTCATTCGATCACGTATTCTCTTAATGGCTTCAGAAGTCTGTTCTATAATATCTGGTCATATCTCTGTTCTTTCACCTACATCATCCCAATGTATCGGTGATCTACATTTTCTGCCATACAGAGCTTCGTATGATGCCATTTCTATTGAAGCTTGGTACTATTGTTATATGCGAATTAAACTAAGGGTAATTTAGAATCCCAACTATCTATAAAGTCAAGAACACACATACGTAACAAATACTCCAGTATTTGGATAACTCTTTCTGACTGTCCATCTGTCTGAGGATGGAACGCTGTACTGAAGGTTAACTTAGTTCCCAAAGCTTTATGTAAACTTTTCCAGAACCTAGAAGTAAATCTGGGATCTCTATCTGATACTATAGAACTTGTAATTCCATGGAGTCTAACTATTTCTTTAACATA
>KV011298.1:45537-69149 GCA_001598015.1 Dorcoceras hygrometricum
GACCATGGTAAAGCGCCTAGCAACATCGCCCCATGATCCCCTAGGTATCACTGATAGTATCTGCAAGAACCAGTCGGTCATGGTTAGCTTATAATACGGTCCTTTCAACTCATATATCCCGATCGAATCCACGACCATTGGTAAATCGAGAGTCGTTATAGATTCAACAGCCATGCATGCATCTTGGAGATCAGAATAGCAACATTGCGAGTGCTACCAGGTAAACTCATTTACACTGAAGCACAAGAGTACTCTGGCCAGAGATTTGTCACACTATTATCTCCTCAGATAGCATAGGATATCCACTCAATAGGGCGAGCGTTGAATCCTCAAAAACAAGGCATCCGATCCCACATGCTTCGAGACATCACCCAATCTTGACACCTAATGACCCTCACGGAGTCGGTAAACGATTCAAAGTGAGGCGACTAATCATGTAGAGTCTCAATGATGTTTCGAGTAGTAAGGACTAATCCATACAACCAAGACCTCAGACTCTCAACTCGACAAATGGTAACCACTTGGAGAATCCGAACGAGGGTAGGTCGATAGTTCGCCAGGCAAACCATCCATCTGCATGCTCAAAACATCACAATGTTCCCTACCAATGAAACGTGGTACTTCACATCGCAGATGCTAGTCTCAAACTCGGACGGCCTTATCCTCATTTTGACGGCCCAATCGACTAGGAACAAGTTCAGAATACACAGTGACTATTAGATGTATTTCATGATAGCCATCATATCCACTATCACATCTAACATATACTATGATGCATTCTAGGTCTTTATCCAACACAATTGTTAACATTATAAAATAATGATGATAAAGAATGCCATATATAAAATGCGAATTTCATAGACAACGATTATTTTACACAAAGAGTCATCAAAAGCCCACATGCCACAAGTTGGCTAGTTGGAATCTACTCTAACAATCTCCCACTTGCCCTAAAGCCAACTACTCATAATGCGTAGTCCCATTGCTTCGCGATGTTGTTCAAATAACGGTCCTGGCAAGGCTTCGTAAGTGGATCAGCAATGTTGTCTGCAGAGGCGACTCTCTCAACTGCTATGTCACCTCTAGCCACAATATCCCGGATTATGTGGTATTTCCTCAGTATATGTTTGGATCTTTGGTGAGACCTAGGTTTCTTTGCTTGCGCAACGGCACTTGTGTTGTCACAGTACACCGGGACTGGACCATCTCCTTCAGGGATTACGCCCAACTCTTGGACGAAATTCCTTATCCAAACCGCCTCTTTAGCAGCAGCTGATGCTGCGATGTACTCAGCCTCAGTGGTTGAATCCGCGATGGTGTCTTGCTTGGAACTCTTCCAATAGACATCACCACCATTGAGCTTGAATACAAATCCAGAGGTCGACTTCGAATCGTCCACATCGCATTGGAAGCTAGAATCAGTGTAGCCTTCCAATTTTAGTTCACCACCCCCATAGACCATGAACATATTCTTAGTCCTTCGTAAGTACTTAAGAATATCTTTCACGGCCTTCCAATGTATTTGGCCGGGATTTGCTTGGTAACGGCTCGTGACACTCAGAGCATATGCGACATCCGGTCTAGTTGAGATCATACCATACATAATACTACCTATTGTCGAGGCATGTGGCACACGTGTCATACTATCTATCTCATCATCTGTCTTCGGACACATAGACTTAGATAGAGTGACCCCGTGGTACATAGGCAGGTGTCATCTCTTGGACTCTTCCATAGAGAACTCTTAAGTATGATATCGATGTAGGTCGCTTGGGTGAGTCCGAGCATCCTTTTCGATCTATCCCTATAGATATGTATTCCAAGAATATAGGATGCTTCACCCATGTCCTTCATCGAAAATCTACTAGACAATCATACTTTAGTTGACTGCAGCATTCCTACGTCATTCCCAATGAGAAGTATGTCATCAACATAAAGTACAAGGATGCCACAACATTTTTAACTACCTTCTTATACACACATGGATCCTCGGGATTTTTGATGAAACCAAATTCTTTAATTGTTTCATCAAATCTCAGGTTCCAACTTCTCGATGCTTGTTTGACCGTAGATCGATATCTGAAGTTTGCATACTTTATGCTCACTTCCTACAGATGTGAAACCCTCAGGCTGCGTCATATAGATCTCTTCCTTAATGTTTCCATTAAGGAACGTCAATTTTCACATCCATTTGCCATATCTCATAGTCGTACCATGTGGCTATGGCTAGTAGGATTCTAATTGACATGAACATTGCGACTTGTGAAAAAGTTTCATCATAGTCAACACCTTGTGTCGTACCATGTGGCTATGGCTAGTAGGATTCTAATTGACATGAACATTGCGACTTGTGAAAAAGTTTCATCATAGTCAACACCTTGCTTTGAGTGATCTTTCGCGACCAGTCGTGCCTTGTAGGTCAATACCTTACCATCAGACCCAAGTTTTCTCTTGTATATCCATTTGAACCCAATATGAACTATTCCTTCGAGAGGATTCACGAGAGTTCAGACTTAGTTCGAATGTATTGAGTCAATCTTAGATTTCATTGCTTCAAGCCACAAATTATAATCAGCATCAAAAATTGCCTCCTTGAAGGTTCTTGGATCACATCCAACAGTTTGATCACTTTGATCATCTTCATGGAGGAAACCATATCTTTCAGGAGCCCTAGGAACCCTTTCAGATCTCCTAGGTGTGTCCATATCAAGGATTGGCTCTTGAGGTGCAGGAGATTCACTTGGTACTTCAGTTGGTTCTCGAACCTCTTCAAGTTATATTATCATGCCTATTCTATCAGTAGAAATTCCCTTTCCAGAAAGGTGGCATTTCTAGAAACAAACAATTTTGTTTCATTGGGATAGTAGAAGCAGTATCCAATAGAATTCTTTGGATACCCAATGAAGTAGCATAATATGGATCTATTATCCAGCTTATCTCCCACTTTCTGCTTTACGTAAGCAGGACATCCCCAAATCCTCAAGTATGAGTACTTGGGCGGCTTGCCCATCCATATCTCATATGGAGTTTTATCCACTGCCTTGGTGTGGACATTGTTCAACAACATTACGGCCGTTTCGAGCGCAAAGCCTCAAAACGAAGCAGGAAGTTCAGTGAAACTCATCATAGATCGAACCATGTCCATCAAGGTTCGATTACGACGCTCCGCTAACCGTTGAGCTGTGGTGTGGTCGGAGGGGTCCACTGTGAGAGAATATCATTCTCTTTAAGATAGTTTTGAAATTCGGCACTCAAGTATTCTTCACCTCGATCGGATCGAAGTGTTTTAATACTTTTTTCCAAATGATTTTCTACTTCAGCTTTGAATTCTTTAAACCTTTCAAAGGATTCAGACTTGTGCTTCATTAAGTACAAGTACCCATATCTAGAGTGATCATCGGTAAAGGTGGTGAAATAGGTGTGACCGAACTTAGTACCAATGCTAAGTGGGCCACACACATCAGTATGGATTACATCCAATAGGCCTTGAGCGCGTTCATGCTTGCCCGTGAAGGGAAATTTTGTCATTTTACCTTGAGACAAGATTCACAAGTTGGTAGAGAGTTAATATCAGACATATTAAACATGTCACTCCTAATCAACTTGTTCATCCTATTTAAGGAAACATGACCTAGCCTAGCGTGCCAAAGTTATGCCGGGTTCAAACTATCATTTTTCCTTTTTATCGTTGTTGTGTGTATTTCCACATCCCAAGTTGGAACTTCTCTCAATTTTAAGGTGTATAGATCGCTTTCGCATTCCCCAATTCCAATTAAACATTCATTCTTGTAAATATTACAAATCGAATTGGAAAACTGACAAGAATATCCATCACTATCAAACATAGAAACGGAAATTATGTTCTTTATTAATTCAGGATAAAACTTTTCTTAACAACAACTTAAAATTTAAAGAAAGAAATAAACAAACATCTCCTATAGCTTCGACCGCAACCCTTGCTCTGTTGCCAAGTCTCAAGTGGGTCTCACCCTCTCTAAGACGTCGGCTTCTTGTCATTACCTGCAAGTCATTGCAGATATGAGATCTGCATCCGATATCAAGTACCCAAGAAGTCGAGTTAAGAGACATATTTATTTCAATGTAGAACACATCTTTCGCAGTTCGCAACTGCTTGAGGTAATACTTACAGTTCCTCCTCCAATGCCCAGGCTTGGGGCAGTGGTGACAAACATCCTCAGATTTGTTTGGCTTTAAAGTCCTTGCCTTGGACTTCTTGGTGGGCTTTCCCTCCTTCGCAGGGGCAGAACGCTTCTTACCCTTGCGTTTGGGCCCTTCTTCGCAGAGGAAGAAGAGCCCAAAAGGAGGACGGACTTGTTCTTCTTTATGGTCCCCTCTGTTAGAGTAGATGTCCAACTAGCCAACTTGTGGCGTGTGGGTTTTATTGACTCTTTGTATAACGATCTTTATTTATAAAATACGTATTTCTTTTATGGCATTCTTTATTTTCATTATGTTATAATGTTAACAATTACGTTGGATAAAGACCTAGAATGCACCATAGTGTATGTTAGATGTGATAGTGGATATGATGGCTATCATGAAACACATCTAATAGTCACTGTGTATTCTGAACTCGTTCCTAGTCGATTAGGCCCTCAAAATGAGGTCAGCCCTGTTTTCAGCTTTTATGTCGACGAACTCGATTGTAATATATGATACTGATATTAATCGATTGCAATTGTAGGTCAAAGATTGACTTCAAGTCAAGGTATTGACCGGGCTTTGGAATATAGTTCGAACATGATAAGATAATTTACGGTCATTTAAATTGATATTCAGGTTATCTATCTGAATTTGGAGTATTCAGGAGTTCTTGAGGCTAGAATTATTGGTATTTGCTGAATTGAGGTACGTAGAGATCATTTAATTTCACAATGTCTGGCAGAGACTTGTGATGGGATTGTGTATGATTTAATTGTTATTTGTTGAATTACGTGATTATATGCTGACTTGCATATTATCAGTTAGTAATTGATGTGCAAAATAAAATATAACACACATTTGATTTTAGTCAGTCACATCAATGCTACTGAACATATCATATTGAGCCTATCTACCTTTGATAACCGTGATATTCGGTTGAGATCTTTATATGATATTATGATGATGAGTGTCATGTGGATTTTGGACACCCTGATTCGGTCCGATTTAGGTAGTTACTGGCTTCGGGAGTAGAGCCATATCCCTTGACACGGTTCACTGAGGTTGTGAACCAGCTCGAGCATATTGACTTGGTATATCGATTTGTTGATTCCTGATATCCTGATATGTTTGCACCTGTACATGCATTGCATTCATGCACGGCATCATTGCATTTCTGTGTCTTACGTTGTGATTTTCTTTGATGTCTCGTACTCGGGTTACTGACCCCGAAAGGGGCTGTCGTGTCTTTGTGTGTGGACATGGCAGGGAGTACAGGTGGATCTACTTCAGGCGCTAGAGAGGAGACGTCAGGAAGTACCAGAGCTCCGTGAGAGTGGGCTCATTTGTTTTGGGTATATATTTTGTTGTCTCCCAGATAGTATGTATATAATCGACGTTGGTTTTGTACTGTAGTATGTATTTAGCAAGCCACATCGGATTTATGCTATGTTGTTGGGATTTTCTTGCTACAATTGACTTGTTATGTTTCCGCTTGCCGTGATCGAACTTGTTCCGATCACCTTGTCGTGGAGATTCCGTTCATGGCAAATTCGTCAGCTCTTCTAGTGCAGACTGACGAAGGAGTCCTGTTTCTAGTCGTGGACCGGATTAGGAGATCTACCGCCGCCTACCGTTGAAGTGCCAGATTCCCTATGAATCTGGTCGGAGCCAGGCGCCTAGACGCCAGCAAGGTAACGCTCTAAAACATCCTATGTATGTTTTATTGCATTATATTTGTTATGTATTGAACGTTTTCGGGGCAAATTTTGAAACTTCCGCTGCGCCCCCGGGAACGGGATCCGGATCCGCCACTACGCCAATAGTGGTATCAGAGCCAAGGCTTGGATCTATCAATACATAATTTGTGCCTTATTGCATCAAATCACAAATTTTTCGAAAATAAAAAAAAGGCACTGTAGCGTGCGCACGGCGGCACTGTAGCGTGCGAACCCGGCACTGTAGCGTGCGCACGACGGCATTGTAGCTGGGCGCAGCTACAGTGCCGATGACCGACCGTGCCGCGCGCAGCACGCTGTGCAGGCTGCGGGCGCCGCCGTCCGACGTTGCGACGCTGTTTTCGACTCCTTGGATTTTCGGGCCTGTCCCGGATGGCCCGAGGGGTTTTCGGGCCAATATTTGATATTTGGCCATTTTGGTCGGACCAAAATTGATTTTTGGAAATTTTGAGATTTTGGGCCTAAAATCGTTTTAAGCCCAATATGATGTAATTAAAATTGACAAAATATGATTTTATATAAAAAATATGATTTTGTTGGAAAATTGTCAAATTTGATTTGATTATTTAATTTATGTCAATTATTTGAATTGATTGTATGTTAGGGATGATCGAGAGACGTGCCCAATGTGTTAGGTGTATGCTAGGTTTTGCGATTTTTGGTTGTAATATTGTTGATATCATTTACAAAGTGGGCCTAGTTTATGGCCCGTTCCCACCCCTTAAAATTTTATCCCAATGGGAGGACTTTTGAAGATGGTGGAGATGATGATCAAAGATATTGAAGACCGAAGATTTGTAAAACTGGAAGCAATTGTAATAGGATTGCATTGCATACTGCATTTCACCTAGGACTGGACCTAGGTCCGTGATTGGAAAACACGGACCACATAGCTCTCGCTATCGATCATCCCAAATTTTATATATGCGATATATGCTTGTTGAATCCGCGTTTTAAATTATGATTTAAAATTAATGAGACCGAATTTTCAAAATTAAAATCTCTCATTTTAAATATGATTTAAAATTAATATCACGATTAAAAGTTTATTCGATAAACTAAGGGAATTTAAATTTGTTTAAATTTTCCTACCTTATCAACAATGAGTGTACGTCGATGCTACCCGCATACATGGCCCGACTCATATTATTGAGGGGGTCATGTATGCCGGAAAGCTGTACACGTCATTGACACTCGCTGTGAGTTGGATGGAACTCCCTTTAACGTTGGCTCATATTATTGGGGACGTTAAGGGGATCGTCCTTCACAACTCAACATTGATGTGTCATCTTGACACGTGATAGTAATCG
Source organism: Dorcoceras hygrometricum (assembly GCA_001598015.1). Taxonomy (NCBI): domain Eukaryota; kingdom Viridiplantae; phylum Streptophyta; class Magnoliopsida; order Lamiales; family Gesneriaceae; genus Dorcoceras; species Dorcoceras hygrometricum. Next base: position 52,748 of record KV011298.1, read on the forward strand.
GCGTCATATTATTGGGCTCTTACTGGACGTGAGGTAAATACATGGAGGTTGCACCTGGTGCAATTGGACTCTACCTTTCAAGGGTCATGGTTGGCTGATATTATTCGGGACCATGGTCGCTTGATTGGACTCTATGTACCCACTAAGGAAACTTGCTTTCTCGATTTCATTAGAGGGTGGTGAAATCGTTAAAATAGTGGGAGGGTAATTCATAAAACTAAATGACCTTGTTTTATGTCTTAGTGTTTTTCATATATAGTTAGTAATGCATGTCTGTTTTTCCTTTCTAGTATAAACTGCTTATATAATGTCTTCGATCAAAAATCCATTTGCTGCTATACTGGATAGCAACAAGTTCACTGGTCTGAACTACCAAGACTGGCTTCGAAACCTCAATATTGTATTGGCTTCGGAGAACCACACAAAGGCGGTGGATAAGACTCCATATGAGATATGGATGGGCAAGCCGCTCAAACACTCATATATGAGGATTTGGGGATGTCCTGCTTACGTGAAGCAGACAGTGGGAGATAAGCTGGATAATAGTTCCATCTTATGTTACTTCATTGGGTATCCAAAGAATTCCATTGGATACTAATTCTACTATCCCAACGAAACAAAAGTGTTTGTTTCTAGAAATGCCACCTTTATGGAAAGGGAGTTTCTGCTTGATAGAAAAGGCAAGATAGTAGAACTCGAAGAGGTTCGAGTACCATCTGAAGTATAAAGTGAATCTCACGCACCTCAAGATCCAGTACCAGAAATGGTCGCACCTAGGAGATCTGAAAGGGTTCCTAGGGCTCCTGAAAGATATGGTTTCCTCCTTGAAGATGGTCAAAGTGATCAAACTATTGGATGTGATCCAAGAACTTTCAAGGAGGCAATTTCCGATGCTGATTCTAATTTGTGGCCTGAAGCAATGCAGTCTGAGATTGACTCAATGCATGCGAACCAAGTTTGGACTCTTGTTAATCCTCCCGAAGGAATAGTTCCTATTGGGTGTAAATGGATATACAAGAGAAAACTTGGGCTTTATGGTAAGGTATTGACCTACAAGGCACGACTGGTCGCGAAAGGTTACACTCAAAGGCAAGGTGTTGACTATGATGAAACCTTTTCACCAGTCGCAATGTTCAAGTCAATTAGAATTTTACTGGCCATAGCCGCATGGTACGACTATGAGATATGGCAAATGGATGTGAAAACTGTGTTCCTTAATGGAAACATTAAGGAAGAGATCTATATGACGTAGCCCGAGGCTTTCACATCTGTAGGAAGTGAGCATAAAGTATGCAAACTTCATAGATCGATCTACAGTCTCAAACAAGCATCGAGGAGTTGGAACCTGAGATTTGATGAAACAATTAAGGAATTTGGTTTCATCAAGAATCCCGAGGAGCCATGTGTGTAAAAGAAGGTAGTTAAGAATGCTATGACATTCCTTGTACTTTATGTTGATGACATTCTACTAATTGGGAATGATGTAGGAATGTTGCACTCAACTAAAGTGTGGTTGTCTAGTAGATTCTCGATGAAGGACATGGGTGAAGCATCCTACATTCTTGGAATACAGATCTATCGGGATAGATCGAAAAGGATGCTCGGACTCACCCAAGCTATCTACATCGATACCATACTTAAGCGGTTCTCTTTGGAAGAGTCCAAGAGAGGACACCTACCTATGGGCCACGGGGTCACTCTATCTAAGTCTATGTGTCCAAAGACTGATGAGGAGATAGAGAGTATGACACGTGTGCCATATGCCTCGGCAATAGGTAGTATTATGTATGGCATGATCTCAACTAGACCGGATGTCGCATATGCTCTGAGAGTCACGAGCCGCTACCAGGCCAACCCCGGCCAAATGCATTGGAAGGCTGTGAAAGATATTCTTAAGTACTTACGAAGGACTAAGAATATGTTCATGGTCTATGGGGGTGGTGAACTGAAATTGGAAGGCTACACTGATTCTAGCTTACAATGTGACGTGGATGATTCGAAGTATACCTCTGGATTTGTATTCATGCTCAATGGTGGTGCTGTCTCTTGGAAGAGTTCCAAGCAAGACACCATCGTGGATTCAACCACTGAGGCCGAGTACATCGCAGCATCAGCTGCTGCAAAAGAGGCGGTTTGGATAAGGAATTTCTTCCAAGAGTTTGGCGTAATCCCTGAAGGAGTTGGTCCAGTCCCGGTGTACTGCGACAACACGGGTGCCGTTGCGCAAGCAAAGGAGCCTAGGTCTCACCAAAGATCCAAACATATACTGAGGAAATACCACAGAATCCGGGATATTGTGGCTAGAGGTTACATAGCAGTCGAGAGAGTCGCCTCTGCAGACAACATTGGTTATCCACTTACGAAGCCCTTGCCAGGACCGTTGTTTGAAAAACATCGCGAAACAATGGGACTGCGTCTGATGAGCAGTTGGCTATAGGGCAAGTGGGAGATTGTTAGAGTAGATGCCCAACTAGCCAACTTGTGGCGTGTGGGTTTTATTGACTCTTTGTATAACGATCTTTATTTATGAAATACGTATTTCTTTATGGAATTCTTATTTTCATTATGTTATAATGTTAACAATTGCGTTGGATAAAGCCTAGAATGCACCATAGTGTATGTTAGATGTGATAGTGGATATGATGGTTATCATGAAACACATCTAATAGTCACTGTGTATTCTGAACTCGACTACTCGAAACGTCATTGAGACTCTACATGATAGGTGCCTCACTTTGATCCATTTACCGACTCTGTTGGGGTCATGAGGTGGCGGGATTGGGTGAAGACCCGATGCATGTAGGAGTCGATGCTTCGTTGTCGAGGATTCACCGCTCGCTTTTATGCGTGGATATCCTATGCTATCTGAGGAGATAATAGTGTGATAAATCTCTGGCCAGAGTATTAGATGTGTTTTAGGTAAATGGGTTTACCTAATAACACACGCGATGTCACTATTTGATCTCCGAGATGTATGCATAGTTATTAGATCTCTAGCGACTCTCGATGTACCAATGGTCGTTGATCTGATCGGGATATATGTATTGAAAGGACCATACTGTACGCTAACCACGACCAACTGGTTCTTGCAGGCACTATCAGTGATACCTAGGGGATTATGGGGCGATGTTGCTAGGCGTTTTACCATGATCCGATGGGTCAGTCCGAAATTGTGATTTCGGAGTCACAATGGTTGTGAGCCCACGGCTAGCTGTATCCCTGAACCATTGAGGGTCACACAAGTACTGGATTCACGATTCCCGCAATGTGTTGAGTATAGGAGGAGGAATTTAGGGAGTGCGACTTCCTAAAAGTCAACAGGGGTCAAATTACGATTTCCCATAGTTGAGGGGCCAAACTGCAATTTTGGACAAGGTGGTCTGAAAAATTGTTTTCACATCATAATACTCAGTTTTGGAAACTGTGTAGATCGGTTTGATCAGATCGTCGATCGGAGTTATGATGAAGCCACGATGATGGAAATGAACCGAATGTTCATATGGACATGGGCCTGACCCAGGCCCATTGGGCCGATCCAAGCCCATCACTAGTCTACATATGCATGGCCTCGACTCGTCATGAGCTCCTTGACAGTAGTGAACCTCTCAGTCCGAGAGTTCTCCCCTCTTTGAGATGAAGTTGTATGCCAGCAGCATACTCCGTCTTCTCAAATCGCCACTGCATTCGTTGGACATAGATGCTATCATATAGCATCGTGCCTTAAGCTCATCATCCCACCATTTTTTCAGCTTCGCCAGCTCCTCAGGACTGGCATTGGCAGGGGCTTCCTTCGGAGGGCTCTTCTCTAGCGTGTAGAGAAGTTTCTCCGAAGCCAAGACAAATCTTGAGGTTTCGAAGCCAATCTTGATAGTTTAAGCCAGTGAACTTGTTGCTATCCAGTATAGCAGCAAGTGGATTTTTGATCGAAGACATAATGAAAGCAGTTTATACTGAAAGAAAAACAGACATGCATTACTAACTATTCATAAAATACGCTAAGACATAAAACATGATCATTTAGTTTTATGAATTACCCTCTCACTATTTTAATGATTTCACCACCCTAGGCTGTGCGTGCAGGGCGTGCGCGACAGGCGTGCAACGCCCGCCACACCGTGCGCTCGGGATGCGCTCGTGTATCCCGTGATCCTCGCCGTGATTTGCGAGCGGCGTGTGCAACGATCGCGCGACGGCGTGCGGCGGTGGCACTGCGACGTGCGGCCGGAAATTTTTTTTTTTGAAAAACGAGATTTGATGCAATTCAGGCAGAATAAGGTGTATTGACAGATCTGAGCTAAAGCTCTGATACCACTGTTGGCGCAGCGGCGGATCCCTATCCCGGGGCGCAGCGGAAGAATTAAAAATTTAGGAGCCCGGGAACGGTCAATACACCTATATAATAATTCAAACATTCATATGATGTTTAGAATATACCTGTCTGGCGACTAGGCGCCTGGATCCGAATATTTCTCAAATGGAAATAGCACTTCTTTGGTTGCTCATAATCAGGTCCACGATCGGTTTACAATTCATTCGTTGGAATGCACTAGAATCCCAACGAATATTTCGCGAGCAGAACCTCCTCATCAGGACGATCGCAGCAAAGTGCGACGGCGGCGGCGGCGGGAGGAGGGAGAGGAGGAGAGGGGGAGAATTTGCTGAATAGCTTTTGTTGTGTCTTTTTCTTTCTCCCTTCATGCCATATTTATAGATTGAGGGAAAGAGTTTGATGTAAACAAAACTGTGAAAATTCGTTTAAAGTAGAACTGTGAACGTTCGTTTCAAGTAGAACTGTGAACGTTCGTTTCAACTCGAACTGTGAACATTCGGTTCAACTCGAACTGTGAACATTCGGTTCAACTCGAACTGTGAACATTCGATTTGACTCCCTTGATTGTGGTCTCATCATAATCCTGATCGATGATCAGATATCACCGATGTGCTCAGTTTACAAAACTTATCATTATGATGCAAAATCAAATTTTCAGACCACTAAATCTATATATGACATGTTTTAACTCTCATTAGCTAAATATGGAAGTCCTATCCCTTAGCTACTTTTGGGAAGTCATACTCCCAACCTTCCTCCTACTATACTCAACACTTTGAGTATCATATCCTTGTCTGCACGGGAATTGGTAAACCAGTACACTGTGTGACCCTCAATGGTTCAGGGATACAGCTAGCCGTGGGCTCACAACTAATTGTGAATCCGAAAACACGTTTTCTGATCTACCCATTGGACCATGGTAAAGCGTCTAGCAACATCGTCCCATGATCCCCTAGGTATCCCTGATAGTGCCTGCAAGAACTAGTCGATCATGGTTAGCGTACAGTACGGTCCTTTCAACTCAAATATCCCGATCAGATCAACGACCATTGGTAAATTGAGAGTATTGAGACTCTACATGATAGGTGCCTCACTTTGACCCGTTTACCGACTCAGTTGGGGTCATCAGGTGGCGGGGTTGGGTGAGGTCCCGATGCATGTAGGTGTCGATGCTTCATTGTCGAGGATTCACCGCTCGCCCTTGTGCGTGGATATCTTATGCTATCTGAGGAGATAATAGTGTGATAAATCTCTGGCCAGAGTACTAGATGTGTTTTGGGTAAATGGGTTTACCTAGTAACACATGTGATGTCACTATTTGATCTCCAAGATGTATGCATGGCACATACACAGATGATAGTCTCAAACTCACGGCGCTTTTATCTCAGTTTTGACGGCCCAATCGATTAGGAACAAGTTCAGAATACACATTGATTATTAGATGTGTTTCATGATAGCCATCATATCCACTATCACATCTAACATACACTATGGTGCATTCTTTGTCTTTATCCAACACAATTGTTAACATTATAAAATAATGATGATAAAGAATGCAATATATAAAATGCAAATTTCATAAACAAAGATTGTTTTACACAAAGAGTCATCAAAATCCCACACGCCACAAGTTGGCTAGTTGGGCACCTACTCTAACATGATTATCAGATCTTATTGGTGATTTATCAGTAGAGATTGTACAGCTTAGGGAATGCGGGTTGAGAAGAATCAGCTTTGCTGCCAGCTGGTCCAAGGTTTCATGCGAGCTGGTTGAAATAAACTATTTCAGGTTCAGTGAAGTCAGCGACGGGCTAAGCTGGTCTTGTATATCTTACTGTCATCGATTTGATGTAGAACCAAGCAGTTGTGGTGATTAACTCAACTGATATGTAGAGCTAAGCTGTATTGATGTGGTGTGAACAGGTCCAGTGTGATCCAGTTCAACCTTAGAGGTCTGTTGGTGGATTTGATGTTAAACCAAGACCAGCTTTGGTGTGAGCTGGTTGGGCAGATTAGTTCTGAGCTAGACAAAAAGTTTGAGTGTTGAGCTAGATTGTATCCTATGAACTGTTTTGTGGAAGCAATATTTAGCGATCAGCTTAGGAGGCTTGGTGTAAGCTGTTGGTAACCTTCGTGTTTGGCATAGATCAAATCAGGCACGATCTGATCTGGGTAGAATAGTTCTGACCTGAACTGCTTCGTTGTGCTGGTTTAAGTTTCTATCGCGAGCTGTTTTACGACAACAGCTTCGAGGTGATCGGCTCTGGGATTTTCGTGTGAGTGTAAGCTGGATTCATCTTAGAGATGTTCTGGGTGCTCTGAGATGAGGGAGCAGACTTCGAGAGTTGCACTGCTCCCGTTGGAAAAATCAGCTTGGATGCAAGCTGATGGTGACGCACAGTTTGGACGAGAGCTGTTCGGGGTCTCAGCTTTGGGTGAAAGTTGTTGGTAGTGGTCAGCTTTGGTGAGAGCTGGGTGTCTATCCTGTTCTGGAGACCGTGAGCTGAACTAGATGTTCTGAGCTGGTCTGTTTGGAGCGAGAGCTGATTTTGTGTCTGCGTGCCTAAGATGGAGCGGTTTAGAGGCCTGAGCTGGTTTGGGTATACTGTAGATCTAAGCTGGGGAGCATGTATATAAGTCTTGACCGTTGACCAAAACTTAGTTATTTTTAGAATATACATCTCCTTATCCTCTCCCGAGAGTTCCCGATAGATATTTTCCAAACCCTTGCTACTGTTCACCTACCTAGTGTTCTCCAGATTTCCGGAGATTGGCCGGTTAGATTTGAGTGAGGTACCTTGGTTGGAAACCCCTCGTCATGACCGATGTTCTTGTACCAGTTTAGAGTCGGGGGGAGGCCAGACGAAGGAATCTCTGAGGAGCTACATGATCTAGGTTTCGCTGCTTTCAGCTGAGTTGAGCTCCAGTTCAGGTAATCATGTTCTGCTAGTGTTAGTTTATGTTCTAAGCATTTTCCTTGAGCTGGATAGTGCTCTATATGTTAGTCGTAGTTGTCCTGAGCTACGAGGCTTTAGGCCGTGAGCTGTGTAAGCTTAAGCAGAGCTGACGTCTTAGGTATCTTGGCAGATTAGGGCCTCCCGTGTGGTTGACGTGAGCTGCTAGCCTTGAGCTTTTGTCCGAGCGGAGTAGGGAGTGTGTTATGCTGTCAGCCGTAAGCTGTGCCGAGGTATTTAGACAAGATCTGCGTAAGGTACAGATTGAGATTATATACACATCTTTGACATAAGCATGAGAATATTTCCAGCATGAACTGAACTGCTGTGTAGGTGCTGTTTTGCCGTGCTGTGTACTATGTGCTGGGTGTGAGCTGAGTTTTCTTAGCCATGTCAATGTGATGATTTTCTAATCTGTTTACGCATGATTATGATGTGCTGTTTGTAAGCTGATATTGGCTTTCATACATGCATAGAATTTTGAGCCGATGCCTTTGATACCTAATTTTATCTGATGATGGATAGTGCCAGCATGCTGATTTTGAAAATATGGCTCCCATACCCTTGACTCCCCGCTACGAGATTGTGTTGAGGTCTAGTGGGTAGCTCCCACCCCTCAGTAAGCGAATGACATCAGTTGAATTGAGCTTTAAGACTTTGTGCTGCTGGTACTGCATGTGGGACAGCTGGGTAGCTCCCATACTCCCACATGTGATGTGGCCATTGATTCACTGAATTCTTGATTTGATGATTCACAGTTGAGTCTGTTGTGAACTTTGAGTCAGCCGATGATCCTTCGATGTACCCTTCATGCATTGCATGTCTTGAGATATTTCATGTCTTATTTGATTGCTATTTTATGAGTTCTCTTCGTACTAAGATTTGACCTCGTCGTTTTCCCCTCTGGGGGCTGCTTTGGTCTTGTGTTTGACCTTTCCAGGTTCTTCAAGTAAATCAGCTGGACTGAGCGCTGCGTCGGCTGGTAGAGCCCATTTTTGAGTCCCAGTTATGTATATTGTGCTGAGTCAGTTTACCAGGGGATGCCCTGTGTGAATGCTTGTATTGAATATTTGTATCTGTTGAGATATTGGTATACATTTATGGTATTGTTTGTTGTAGAGATATTTAGTTAAAAATCTATACTTTGAGTATGAATGTATTTTGAGTTGTATTTTGGTTCAGGACGAGAAAGAAAATTTTTTAATCCACTTTTTAAGCTTCCGTTGTAGATGATGGTTTTGTGCGATGTTTTAGTTTTAAGAGCACCGAGCCTGACATTTTGATATCAGAGTTAAATTGGATAAGCTCGATTCTTTTCTATCACACTTGAGTCTAGACACCGAGTTTGAACTTTCGTTTGTGCTTAACTCTATGATTTCTGTATATGCCTATGTGTTTACCTTGTTAGTCTTGGTTAGATGCCGCCGAGAAGAAGAGGTATAGCTGCTAGGAAGGTATTCAAGGAGTCTAGAGCCCCGGAGAGTGACAAGGATGTTGCTCAGCAGAATGTACCTCTGCATCATCAGGCTGGACAGGCAGAGGTCGAGGTGGATAATTTGACTAGACAGATTGGTGAGATGGATCTAGTGTTGGCTAGATTCAGAGAATGAATCCCCCTACTTTACTGGAGCCGAGGGTGGTTTTATGGCTGAGGGATGGTTAGAATACATGGAGGAACTATTCGATACCGTGGAGTATTCCGATGAGAAGGATTGACGTTAGCCGTCCTTCAGTTGAGAGAACATGCTCAACGTTGGTGGAAGGGTGCTTATAGAGCCATGAGAGAGACCGAAGTCTTGGTTACTTGGGAGAGCTTCTGTGCCGCTTTTCGTCGGGAGTACACCCCAGAGTCATATTAAAATAACAGAGAGAGGGAATTTCATAATTTGGTGCAAGGAAATCTGAAGGTAGCGGAGTATGCGAGACAGTTTTCCTCTCTTCTTTCGTATGTTTCTCATGTTTCTAACCAAGAGAGGACGAAGCGGAACAGATTTTTCAGAGGTTTAAGACCAGATTTATTTCAGTTGGTGCTAGCTGGTTCTCCTTTGAATTATGCTGAGGCGTTGATAGGGCGGTAGACATAGAGGAGAGTCTCTTGGAGGCGTAGACTCGGGTTCAGCAGACAACTGGACGAGTTTCCATCCCGTACCTGAAGGGATGTACTCATTTCATCCTCCTCAAACGTCTCAGTAGTCGAGTCTCCAAAGGTTCAAGCCTCGAGGGAAACAATTTAAGTATCGAGTTCGAGTTCTTCTGGTTCAGATAGCTCTAGAGGAAGTGGTTCTAGAGCGGTAGTGTGTGGTCAGTGTGGAGGTAAGAATTTGACTTCTCAGTGTCGTGGAGTTCAGGGTATTTGCTATAAGTGTGGGCAAGCTGGGCATTTTTTGAGAGCGTGTCCTTTGGTGAGGGGACAACCCTCTAATCTGTCCCAACAGGGCTCTACTGGTGTTCATCGCAGAGGTCGCATCCCCCTGCCCCGTCCCTACAATCAGGATTCCAACCGTGGGAAGCGTCTAGGTTTGGAGGATCTTCTAGACCTCAATTTTCGGACCTCAGCAAGCTCAGGTGAATGCCTTGACTCGGGAGCAAGCTGACGATATTCCCCGGGGAGTTATTGTAGGTAATTGTACTATCTCTGATTTTCCTACCCGAGTTTTGTTTAATACTGGAGCATCGCACTCTTTTATATCTGATATGTTTGTGTATGAGTGTGGGTTGATTTCCACCCCATTGTGTGATGTTGTATCTGTTTCTACCCCTGTCGGTGTGATTTTTTTGTCCCAAGAGGTAGTGTTGGATTGCGTGGTTATATTTGGTGAGAACTGGTGACAAGTTGAGATTTTCACTGTATCTTGGGTATGGATGTGTTGTCCGGTTATAGGGCTATGGTTGATTGTTTCCATGGTGTAGTGAGATTTAGACCTAAATCTTTTGAAAAGTGGGATTTTTACGGTGCAGATTCGTGATCTAAAATTCCACTGGTGGCGGAGATGTTTAGTCTGTTATCACTGGACAACTCAGGGTTCATGATTTATGCCCTGGATGTAACCCCCCAACCGCGACTGGAATTGAGCCTGAATGAGATTCCAGGTTTTCCTCCGAGAAGGGAGATTGTTTTAGCATTGAGTTGGTGCCAGGGACTGCCTCGATTTCTAAAGCTCCATACCGGTTGGCGCCAACTGAGCTGATGGAAATTAAGGACCAGTTGCGTGATCTTTTATAGGAGGGTTTAATTAGGCCGAGTATGTCGCCTTGGGAGCTCCGATTCTCTTTGTGAAGAAGAAGATTGGATGTATGAGAATATGTATTGACTTACGACAACTGAACAAAGCGACAGTAAAGAATAAGTACCCGTTATCGAGCATTGATGATCTGTTTGATCAGTTGCAGGGATCAGTAGTATACTCCAATATTGATGTACGATATGGGTATATCGAGCATTGATGATCTGTTTGATCAGTTGCAGGGATCAGTAGTATACTCCAATATTGATGTACGATATGGGTATCATCAGTTGTGAATTAGAGAAGCAGATGTAGCGAAGAGGACATTTCGGACTAGATATGGGAATTATGAATTCCTTGTGATGCCATTTGGATTGATGAATGTCTCTGCTATCTTCATGGATCTGATGAACCGCATCTTCAGTTATTAAATTGATCGCTTTGTGATTGTCTTTATCGACGACACACTTGTTTACTCGAGGAACAAAAGAGAGCATAAGGAGCATTTGGGATTAGTCTTGCAGACACTGAGAGACTCACAGCTGTATGCAAAGTTCACTAAGTGTGAATTTTGGTTGGATAGGGTGATCTTTTTGGGTCATGTCATTTCCTCACAAGGTATTTCGGTGGATCCTGCTAAGGTTGAGGCAGTTCTTGACTGGAAGCGATCTAGGAATGTTTTTGAGATCCACAGTTTCTTGGGTCTGGCTGACTATTATAGACGTTTCTGTTAGAGTAGGTGCCCAAGTAGCCAACTTGTGGCGTGTGGGTTATTGTTGACTCTATGTAAAGCGATCTTTATTTATGAAATTCGTATTCTTTTATTGCATTCTTTATCTTCATTATTATGATTAAAATTTTTGGATAAAGACCTTGAATGCACTATAGTGTATGTTAGATGTGATAGTGGATTTGATGGCTAACATGAAACACATCTAATAGTCACTGTGTATTATAAACTAGTTCCTAGTCGATTGGGCCGTCCAAAAGAGGATAAGGGCCGTCTGAACTGGAGACTAGCATCTACGATGCGAAGTACCACGTTTCATTGGTAGGGAACATAGTGATGGTATGAGAATGTAGATGGATAGTGACCTGGTGATCTATCGAACTACCCTCGTTCGGACTTTCCAAGTGGTTATCATTTGTCGAGTGGATTAAGTCCGAGGTCTTGGTTGTACAGATTAGTTCTTATTACTCTAAAAGTAATTGAGACTCTACATGATAGGTTCCTCACTTTGACCCGTTTACCGACTCAGTTGGGGTCATCAGGTGGCGGGATTGGGTGAGGTCCCGATGTATGTTGGAGTCGATGCTTCGTTGTCGAGGATTCACGGCTCACCCTTGTGCGTGGATATCCTATGCTATCTGAGGAGATAATAGCGTGACAAATCTTTGGCCAGAATACAAGATGTGTTTTAGGTAAATGAGTTTACCTAGAACACATGCGATGTCAAATGTAGATGGATAGTGACCTGGTGATCTATCGAACTACCCTCGTTTGGACTTTCCAAGTGGTTATCATTTGTCGAGTGGATTAAGTCCGAGGTCTTGGTTGTACAGATTAGTTCTTATTACTCTAAAAGTCATTGAGACTCTACATGATAGGTTCCTCACTTTGACCCGTTTACCGACTCAGTTGGGGTCATCAGGTGGCGGGATTGGGTGAGGTCCCGATGTATGTTGGAGTCGATGCTTCGTTGTCGAGGATTCACGGCTCACCCTTGTGCGTGGATATCCTATGCTATCTGAGGAGATAATAGCGTGACAAATCTTTGGCCAGAATACAAGATGTGTTTTAGGTAAATGAGTTTACCTAGAACACATGCGATGTCACTATTTGATCTCCAAGATGTATGCATGGTTATTGGATCTCTAGCGACTCTTGATTTACCAATGGTCGTTGATCTGATCGGGATATTTGAGTTGAAAGGACTGTACTGTATGCTAAGCATTACCGACTGGTTCTTGCAGGCACTATCAGTGATACCTAGGGGATAATGGGACGATGTTGCTAGACGCTTTACCATGATCTGATGGGTAAGTCCGAAAATGTGTTTTCGGAGTCACAAAAGTTGTGAGCCCACAGCTAGCTGTATCCCTGAACCATTGATGGTCACACAAGTACTTGTTTCTCAATTCCCGTACGAAAATGAAGCTCAATTTGTTGAGTATAGTAGGAGGAAGGATGGAAGTGTTACTTCCTAAAATTAAATGGAGTGGAAATGAGATTTCCAAAATTGGCTTGGACTAGTATGACTATCCTTAAAGCTGATAGGGGCCTAACTGCTATTTTGGATTAGGTGGTCTGAAAAATTGTTTTCACATCATAATGTTCAGTTTTGTAAACTGTGTAGATCGGTCTGATCTGATCGTCGATCGGGATTATGATGAAGCCACAACGATGGACTTGAAACCAATATTCACTGGGCCTGGGCCCGACCCAAGCCCATTAACCTGGTTTAAGCCCATGGAAAATCTATAAATATGGGCCCTGGGGTATTCATTTTACTCGCACCAAAAGTTGGTAACAACTCTCCAAGTTGGATTGAGTGCTCTCCTTTCAGTTATATTTTTCCTTTCCCTTCTCCTCACCCCCTTTGCCGGGCTGCCGCCGTCGCCGCCCGTGGTCGCCGCCGCCGTCGAAATTTGTTCTGACCATCTCGGCGAGGAGATTCCGTTCGTGAAACTTTCGTTGGTTTTCTAGTGCAAACCAACGAAGGAATTGAGATTCTGGTCGTGGACCGAATTAGGAGGCCGTAGCTGTTCAATCGTTGAAGTGCCAATTCCCTAGTGGAACTGGTCGGAGCCAGGCACCTAGACACCAGCAAGGTAATCTTCTAAACATACTATGAATGCTTAGATTATTTTTTAGGTATATTGATTGTTCCCGGGCTCAAAACTTAAATTCTTCCGCTGCGCCCCGGGAGTGGGATCCGGATCCGTCGCTGTGCCAACAGTGGTATCAGGGCTTTGGCTCGAATCTGTCAATACACCATTATGCCTGAATTGCATCAAAAATCTTGTTTTTCAAAAAAAAAAAATTTCTCCGGACGCACGCCGCCGTGCCACCACCATGCATTCGCCGCGCACACCGTCGCCTGCCACCGCGTGCACGTTGCACTCGCCGCGTGCGCCTGTCACGCGCATATCGCTGGAAAAATGGTGGGATGATGAGCTTAAGGCACGGTGTTATGTGATAGCATCTATGTCTAACGAATTTCAGCCGCGATTTGAGAAGACGAAGCATGTTGTTGGCATACACCTTCACCTCAAAGAGTTGTATGGGGAGAACTCTTGGACTGAGAGGTTCACTACTGTCAAGGAGCTCATGGCAAGCCGCATGCGCGAGGGGACTTCGGTCCGCGAGCATGGGGTCCGTATTATTGGGATCATTGAGAAGCTAGTGGGCCTTGATATCACGCTTCCACATGAGCTGTCTGTGGATCTGCTTCTCCTCTCCCTCTCTACTGCTTTCGAACCCTTTGTGGTCAACTTCAACATGAACAAGCTGGAGGCCACCCTTGAAGAGGTGGTAAAAATGCTTGTCGTGTTTGAGGGGACCATAAATAAGGACAAGCCCGTCCTCCTTTTGGGCTCTTCTTCCTCTGCGAGTTGGTGCACTGTGTAATCAATGAATATTTCCCACAGTATTGTAGTTGCACCAACGTCGTCTCTCAACTGGACGACGACACACTCATTCTTCAAAGGGCGTTGCCTCGAATATATATAGCCTCTGTAAAAATTCTTCCCGTTGGAAAGCTTCCAAAACTCTTCAGCGCTCCAGAAGGCTATCTTGTCTTCTTTCCATTTTGGTGCAACGCTCCTCTGTAAAGTAAAAGTACTTGAGTCCTTTACTTTTGCAGGCTTCTGTCGCTTTCTCCATTTTGAATTGAGCTCAGCAGTTGACATCCAGCTTTTCGCAACTCTTCGTAAGTTGTCAACTGCTTCGCTCCTGCTGATTAATTCTTCGACTGCTGCTTTGCGCTTCTGCTGAATTCTTCAATTCTTTGCGCCTGGGAATCTTGCGACTGGATCTTGCAACTGGATTCGTAACAACAGCTGATATATATAAGCTCTCGACTGGAAGTGCTGTTGCTACCTGCTGATTTCTCTTGAGAGAAGTCCCTGCTGATTATTTCCATCGCAACATCTTCCTGCTGAATATTAGCGCAAGAGCAAAACGCTGTCGTATCAACTTATGTAAACGACATCGTTTTGCTATTGCTAACTCCAATAGCATCTGCTGATGAACAGTAGCTCTCTGCTGAATTCTTCCTCTACGACGTCGCTTCTCTTGCGTCTGGATATACAAGCTACCTGCTGAATATGATGACGTCACAAATGACGTCATCAGCACTAATCCATCTGCTGAATCTCCATACGACGTCGCTTCTCCTCTCGTGCTTTGCTTCATCTGCTGATTCTCAACACGACGTCGCTTCAGCTTTGCGCTTCACTTCATCTGCTGAACTTCAACTGTAGCTTTCTGCTGAACTTCTTCGTTCCAGCTCCAGCTCCAGCTGATCTTCATCATCTCGCTAAGCATC
The DNA here is from genome assembly GCA_001598015.1 of Dorcoceras hygrometricum. Lineage (NCBI taxonomy): Eukaryota > Viridiplantae > Streptophyta > Magnoliopsida > Lamiales > Gesneriaceae > Dorcoceras > Dorcoceras hygrometricum. The sequence goes on from KV011298.1 coordinate 67,806, forward strand.
CAGCTTCTTGAAAGGCGACTGTTAATAGATTCATTAACAGTACTTATAAATGCGACTTTCTTCTTCTTGAATAGTGACTGTTGATAGATTCATCAACAGTACTTATATCTTTGCGACTGCTAACAGATTCGTCAGCAGTACTTATAACTTGAATCTTCTTCTTCTTCTTCAGCAAGCTTCTCAATACATGATCCAGCTGGTTCGCTTCGCACTTTAGCTCTTCAGCTGGTTGTTATTGTTCCAGCTGGATTATCATGCTCCAGCTGATTACGAACAGCTGATGTAACTCTGGACGTCTCCATTGCTAATTCAACTGCTGATTCCATGAATACCAAACCAACTGCTGATTGATAATGTTGCGAACCAACTGCCTGGACAAATATAGCTGCTGCTGATTGTCTTCTTCGTTTGTAAAACCTGTACGCTTAGGTAGAATTGTTAGAAACACAATAATAGGTTTTGTGTAATTCAAAACTTAATTAGGATCTGTAAAAACAGATCCAACAAAGTTGGATTGAGTGCTCTCATTTCAGTTATATTTTTCCTTTCCCTTCTCCTCCTCCCCTTCGTCACGCCTTCGCCGCCCGCTGTCGACGCCCGTCGTCAACATCGTCGTCGCCGCCGTTGGAATCTGTTCTAACCATCTCGGTGAGAAGATTTCGTTCGCGAAAATTTCGTTGGTTTTCTAGTGCAAACCAACGAAGTAATTGAGATTCTGGTCGTGGACCGGATTAGGAGGCCGTAGCTGTTCAACCGTTGAAGTGTCAATTCCCTAGTGGAACTGGTCGGAGCCAGGAGCCTAGACGCCAGCAAGGTAATCTTTTAAACATACTATGAATGTTTAGATTATTGTTTAGGTGTATTGATCGTTCCCGAGCTCAAAACTTAAATTCTTCCGCTGCTCCCGGGGAGCGGGATCCGGATCCGCCGCTGCGCCAACAGTTTCATCGAGTGATTTTCATCAATATCCAGGCCGATGATGCAGTTGACCCAGAAGGATAGGAGATTTATCTGGACAGACGAGTGCGAGACTAGATTTCTTTTGCTCAAGGAGAAGTTGACTACTGCTCCTGTGTTGGCTCTAACTTCGGGTTCTAGAGGTTTTTTAGTATGCTCCGATGCTTCTCTAATGGTTTAGGTTGTGTGTTGATACAGACCAGGAGAGTGATATCTTACGCGTCTCGATAGTTGAAACCCTACGAGACCAAATACCCCGTTCATGATTTGGAGTTGGTGGCCATTGTTTTTGCTTTGAAGATTTGGCGCCACTATTTGTATGGTGAACAATTTGTAGTGTACACCGACCACAATAGCTTGAAGTATATCTTCACTCAATCCGATTTG
>KV011299.1:4033-24064 GCA_001598015.1 Dorcoceras hygrometricum
CCGGATCCAAACCCATCACCAAGTCTATTTAATATAGACTTAGACCTAATCACAAAACACTTAAGCATTAACCCTAACCCTAAAGTGCGCCGCCCCTCCCTCCTCTCCAAAGCCACCGCCGTCGCCGCCGCCGCCGCCTCTCTTCGCCGGAAATTGTTTCGGCCATCTTGACGAGGAGAATCCGTCCGCGCCGATCTCGTCAGGCCTTCTAGTGCAGGCTGATGAAAGAATCCCGTCTCCGGTCATGGACCTGATTGACGTTATCTACCGCCGCCTACCGTGAAGTGCCGGTTTCCTCGAGAAACTGGTCGGAGCCAGGCACGAGTTGCCAGCAAGGTAGTGATCTGAACACCCTATGAATGTCATAGCATGCTTGTGATTTTAATTGTATTGATCGTCTCCCGGTATAGTTTTTGTTCTTCCGCTGCCTCGCCGGGAGGCGTGATCCGGATCCGCCGCGGTTCCCCAACATGTGTGACCCTCAATGGTTCAAGGATACAGCTAGCCGTGGGCTCACAACTCTTTGTGACTCCGAAAACACATTTTCGGACTTAACCATCGGATCATGGTAAAGCGTCTAACAACATCGTCCCATGATCCCCTAGGTATCACTGATAGTGCCTGCAAGAACCAGTTGGTCATGGTTAGCATATAGTACGGTCCTTTCAGCTCAAATATCCCGACCAAATCAACGATCATTGGTAAATCGAGAGTCGCTAGAGATTCGATAGCCATGCATATATATTGGAGATCAAAGAGTGACATCGCATGTGCTATTAGGTAAACCCATTTACCTAAAACACATCTAGTACTCTGGCCAGAGATTTGTCAACTATTATCTCCTCAGATAGCATAGGATATCCATACACAAGGACGATCGGTGAATCCTCGACAACGAAGTATTGACTCCTACATGCATCGGGTCCTCACCCAATCCCGCCACCTGATGACCCCAACGGAGTCGGTAAACGGGTCAAAGTGAGGCACCTATCATGTAGAGTCTCAATGATGTTTTGAGTAGTAAGGACTAATGTGTACAACCAAGACCTCGGACTTAATCCACTCGACAAATGATAAACACTTGAAAAGTTCGAATGAGGGTAGTTCTATAGATCACCAGGTCACTGTCCATCTGCATGCTTAGAACATCACTATGTTCCCTACCAATGAAACGTGGTACTTTGCATCGCAGATGCTAGTCTCAATATCGGGCGGCCATTATCCTTTTTTGGACGGTCCAATCGACTATGAATTCGTTTAGAACACACAGTGACTATTAGATGTGTTTCATGATAGTCATCAAATTCACTATCACATCTAACATACACTATAGTGCATTCAAGGTCTTTATCCAACAATATGTAATCAGAATAATGAAGATAAAGAATTCCATAAAATGTGGATTTCATAAATAAAGATCGATTTACATAGAGTCAACAAGAACCCACATGCCACAAGTTGACTAGTTGGGCACCTACTCTAACGCTTCATGGATCTCATGAACCGAGTATTTCATTCGTACCTTGATTAGTTTTTCATCGTCTTCATTGATGACATTCTCATTTATTCGAGGATCAGGGAGGAGCACAGCCATCACCTATAGACTGTTTTAGGAGTGCTGAGAGAGAGGAAGCTATATGCGAAATTCAGCAAGTGTGAATTCTTGTTGAATAGAGTGATATTCCTTTGTCACATTATTTCCACCAAAGGAGTAGAAGTTGATTCGTCCAAGGTGAAGGCAGTTAAAGAATGGGCAATGCCAAAGAAGGGACCTGAGATCCGCAGTTTTCTAGGATTTCTATGATATTATCGGAGTTCACCAAGGGCTTTTCCTCAATTGCAGTGCCCTTGACTACTCTGATGAAGAAGAATTCCAAGTATGTATGGAGCCCAGAGTGCCAGCACAGTTTCGATACTGTGAAGCAAGCCCTCATATCAGCGTCTATCTTAGCTATGCCGTCAGGGCAAGGTGAATTCATGATCTACACCGATGCATCTAAGATAGGCCTAGGCGTAGTGTTGATGCAGGATGACATAGTTATATCATACGCCTCGGGACAGCTTAAAGTGCATGAGAGGAAATACCCGATGCATGATATGGAGCTAGTAGCAGTTGTTTTTGCACTCATGATTTGGAGGCATTATCTAGATGGAGAGATCTGCAAGATCTTCACCGACCACATGAGCCTGAAGTACTTCTTCACGCAGAATGAATTGAACATGAGGCAAAGGATATGGCTAGAGTTGGTGTAAGATTACGACTGTGAGGTTAGCTACCATCCGAGGAAAGCTAACTTGTGGTCGACGCATTGAGTTGGTTGAACGCAACTGTGGCTTATCTGGCAGTCATAGAGCCATTACAGCGAGATATACAAAGCTTGGGACTAGAGATTTATACTGTAGGGAGAGCTCCTAAACTGAATTCTATGACCGTACAGTCCACTCTACTAGATCGCATTCGCGATAGTCAGGCTAGTGATGAGTAGCTGCAGAAGTGGAGGTTGAGAGATGAGGATAAGGGCAGTGGACTTTATACCATGGACGATGGTTGTGAGGTTCAGAGGACAATTTTGGGTTCCTTAAAGTGATGCACTGAGAGAGCTGATTATGTCAGAGGCTCATGTGTCACCTTAATCAGTCCACCCAGGGAGCACAAAGATGTACAGGGACCTACAGCAGTTGTATTGATGGTCGGGCATGAAATGCGATATCAGTCATTTTGTGTCCGAGTGTTTTACTTGAAAGCAGGTCAAGACAGAGCATCAGAGACCCGTTGGACTACTGAGACCCCTCTCTATTCCGGAGTGAAAGTGGGAGAACATTTCTATGGACTTTGTTGTAGGGTTGCCGAGGACCGGTAGGGATTTGAATTCTATAAGGGTGATTGTGGACCGACTCACCAAGTCGGAACATTTTCTGCTAGTGAAGACCACATTCACTATGACGCAGTACGTGGAGTTGTACATTGGGGAGATTGCTAGACTGTATGGGATACCAGTCTCGATCGTGTCAGGAAGAGATACGCTATTCACATAGGCGTTCTGGAGGAGTCTTCACGCCTCTTTGGGGACAAAGCTACAGTTTAGCACCGCATTTCACCCTCAGACAGATGGGGAGACAGAGAGAGTGAACGGTACTAGAGGATCTGCTGCGAGCTTGTTGACTTTCGGGAGAGTTGGAAAGCCAAGCTACCTTTAGTAGAGTTCACCTACAACAACAGCTTTCGGGCCTCCATCGGCATGTCAGCTTATGAGGCACTCTATGGGAGGAGGTTCGGATCGTCCATCCATTGGGACGAGGTAGGTGAGCGGACAGAGCTGGGCCCTGAGATAGTTGTCAGGTCCTGTGCTCTAAATCAGAGATTAAGTACGCAATTAACCACAAAACACGGAAGCTTAAAAGTGGATAAACATTTTATTTTTGACCTTACTAAAATCTCATAACTTAAAATACGCGTGACTCAAATTACAGGTTTGATACCGAAACAGGTACATAAAAAAGCTGCAGAAATCAGTCAACAACTACAATTATCCCAATACAACACATTGAATCCGAAATAACAACCGCAACACGGTGCATTCCCCGGTAACAGACTCGATAACAGAACATATATATAAATATATATCTGGGACACTCGATCAAACCTACGGGGCTCCACTAGCTGACGCATTGCCTGGGCCAGTCGACGGACCTGGGAAACCTGAATGGCACACAATCCAAACATCCCCGGAGGGAAAGGGGTCAAACCCCAGTTCGGAGAGCAATTATAAAACAGCAAGTAAATAGCACAAGATATAAATGCTATGCGATGCATGAGAACAGGAGAATAAAGGAGCTCAAAGCAACAACCAACACAAGGATCCAAGGAGCTCAAAGAAACAGCTCAACAGTTGGAGACACGAAGCTCAAAGCAACAACTCAATAGCTGGAGATAAGAAACTCAAGGGACAACTCAACAGCTGGAGATACGGAGCTCAAGGAACAACTCAATAGCTGACAGAACAAGAATCCCAGTAGCCATGTGCAGTACCAAAGGCCCAACAGCCAACTCAACCCGCTGGTGCACTAGCTCATGAGAGTGTGAGAGCTACCCACTCCCTCCCATAGAAGCACAACCGAGAGTGTGGGAACTACCCACTCCGTCTTATAGCGGTACAACCGAGAGTGTGGGAGTTACCCACTCCATCTCAGGCCTTATCAATCGAAAGCTACCTGGTACTCGCAGATTAACAACAAAAATCGGCCAACAAAGGATTAGGCTCCACAACAGTAAACAGCTAGATAAGGTTAACAAGGGAGGAGCTCAACAACAACAAACGGCTAGCAAGATATAGGCCCCACAACAACGAACTGCTAGCAAAGGATCACAAAGGGAGGAGCTCAACAACATGCCATGCGTGTATGCAGAATAACAGCTTGCAATATAAAAACAAAACATATATGCAAGCAACAATAGAACACAATACGCATACATTCTGCCCAGCATACACATACAGATATATACAACCATATCTCAAATTTGTAATTATAAGCTCACATCCGCACCTTACACAGATCTTGACAAAATACCTCAACCAAGCTCACGGACAGAGCAACTCACACCACAGTTGGCGCACGACTCAGGGTTAACAGCTCAGGGCGAAGAAACATGCCAGAATCCAAAAAGGAGGCTCTAATCTGCTAAGATACCTAAGAATCAGTTTTTTTTAAGCTCACACAGCTCATGGGTGAAGCTCTCAACTCAGAACAACTATGACTAACAACAAGTACTATCCAGCTCAAAGGTTAACGCAAAGAACAAAATCTAACACCAGTAGAACACGGTTACCTGAATCGAATCTCAACTCAGTTGGGAAATTTTGACACATGGCTCATGCAGCTGCTCTTCGATTTCCTCAGTCCGGCCTTATCCCGACTCCAAACTGGTACATAAACGTCAAGCTTGAAGATTGGTTTCCAACCGAGGTACGCTCACTCAAAACTGATCAGCCAATATCCGAAGATCTGGAAATTACTAGGTCGGATGAACAGTAACCACGAGGTTTTCAAAAATATCTAACGGGAGCATCCAGAAAAAGATATAGGAGATGTGTGGTCTAAACAAAATGACTAAGTTTTGGTCAACGAGCGGTATATATACACACGCTCAACAGATCACGGCCACAGTGATCACAGAACAGCTCGGACTTCAACACTTCATTCAGCACAGGAAAAACAGCTCAGCTTGTGCATTCCAACCAGCTCTCGCTCCCAACATCTCAGCTCTCATATGTACAGCTTTCGCATACTTTTCAGATCTTGTGTACCATACAGCTTGCGAAACACACTCAACTCTCGTGCATAAATATCACACACTCTCTAGCTCAGGAGTGAAGATCAGCTCTCATCCAAAGCTGACCGCACCAACAGCTTGTGCCACACACAGTAGTTCAGATCACATCGACATATCAGATAACGCTCCCTATGGATAATCTGATCATCCTATCTGCTCACCACTGACCCAAAACTATCAGCAGTATTTCTCAAAGATGTTCTACTCTATCAACTTACGCCCATACTAGTTTTACCAAACAGCTCGGACCTCTCACGATCTGTCTACTCAGTTCAGGACACTAGGCAGGTTACATCTCACTACCAAAATTTCTTAACAGCACCGAGCTGTTTCACTGCCAAACACACTTAAGGCAGATCCGATCCAACGAGCTCAGCACAAGGTAAACCGCATAGTGCCACCAGACAGCTTACGCGAACTCGGGTCAGATCACACCCTATCAATTCAGCTCAGGATGCTCTATCCATCTTACAACAATCAAAGCAGCCCACGATGCTCTCAGCTCACAACAACTAAGCTTGGAACAGATCGCGACATGCACAGCAGCACAGCCCGCAGCAACAGTCCAGATCATGCACTAGCCAGCTTACATGCAATGGACAGGTCTCGCCAAAGCTGACGACTACAACCAACTTCTTGCAAAAGATGAAACCACTAAATAACATGGAACACCACTCGTGATCTAAACACTCGGCTCAGGGCACCCTGAACATCCCTAAGATGAACTCAGCTTACACTCATACAGCGAAATCCCTAAGCTATTCAACTCTACGTTGTTATCCCAAAACAGCACATGGCAGAAACTCGCTCCAGCACAACGAAGTAGTTCAGCTCAGAACTGTTCCACTCAGATTAGCTCATGATCTATCAGCTAAGCTTACAATCTCCAGAACAGTAAGCGCTACCAAAACTCAGCTTACACTGCTCAGCTCATGCCGAACAGCTCAGGTCGCATACTCCTTCTCAGCTAGCAGTACGTAGATCAGTATCAACTCAGTACGTATCACTCAGGTCAACTTGTGATGCTTTATTCAGTTGTCACTGAACCTGACCACGAAGCTTTTGGATCAGCTCACGCACCCAGGTCTCATGGTACGTACTCATACCAGCTTGCGATGGTCAACCCAGCTCTCAAGGGTCAACTCAGCTTGCAACGCTGCTTCCAAAACTGACATCAGCTCAGAGTGCTTCACTGGACTGGTTCACGCTACAGCAACAGCTGCTCAGCTCATCGTTCCCAGCACGGCTAAACACATCACAGGACCCTGTCAGCTTGCACCCGATCTGATCCATCTCGCATACTACGTAACAAAATTCTAAGCTGGACCTCTCCTTCTCTACGTGCAGTGCAATCCAAACTGAAACAATTTTCGAGAAGACATCAATCAGATAACACCTCTAAGATCAGCACAGGCTACTGAACCGGCTCTCACCCGTGCAGATCAAAACTGCAACCTGATGTAGTTCCGTTTATCATCTTAGCACAAACCATAGGATCAGCTTGCGTCCGTGCTGATCCATCTCAACCGATACTCCCTAAGCTGATTAATCTCAATTAGTTTACCACTAATCTAAAATGATTAGACCGCTAACCACCTTGGCTAATCACAGTCCTCATAATAGTTCAGCAGACGGTAGACCAGGAAGAGGATTAGAGATAGGATGAGAGATGCCCAGAGTCGATAGAAGAGTTATGCTGGTATGAGGAGTAGGGAGTTAGAATTCACAGTCGGAGATCACGTTTTTGTGAAGGTCGCTCCTATGAAGGGTGTGATGAGATTTGGGAAAAGGGGAAGCTAGCACCCAAATTCATAGGACCCTTCGAGATCTTAGACATAGTGGGGACGTTTGCTTATCGCATAGCCCTACCCCCGAGCCTAGCAGCCGTACACAACGTATTCCACATCTCCATGCTTAGGAAATACGTGCTCAACCCCTCGCATGGGCTAAGTGTCGAGCCGCTTCAGCTGTCGCCGCAGTTGAATTTCGAGGAGCAAGCTATTCGGATCTTAGACACAGGATAGGAAGCTACGCAATCGGTCAATTCCCATAGTCAAGGTCCAATTGCTAAATCATTATGAGGAGGAAGCTTGTGGGAGGTAGATTCCGACATCAAGGAATTCTACCCAAAACTCTTCGGTAAGTTTTCGAATTTCGATGATGAAATTCTTGTAAGGGGGAGAGTATTGTAAGGCCTAGAAATTTTTTTTATTAAGAATTGCATGCATTAGTATTATTTTTACTTATTCTGCTATATTGACTTCGCTCTTTGATTTCTATCATAGTAATTATTAAAATTATTTTATGACGAGTACCTTTTTAGAATTGTAGTACAGGTGCTACGAGGTCGGAATGGAGACGATGGGGACACCGAGGTAAAAACGATTTTTATGAAATAAACTTTTGAGGCCATTTATTATGTGGGAATTTTATAGTATAAAATTTTTAAAATTTTATTTTTCTCTTTTTTTTAACCAAGCTTTAACCTCATAGTTTATCCAAAAATTCTGTTAAACAAGGGAAGGAGATAGGGATTTTTGAGTAGCAGCCTTATCTCGAGTCTTTTGACAGCGTTAAAACACCTTATTCCATTGTATATAAATAAGAGCTCGGCCCTGTATACACACACACCGCTGCATTCTTTTGCTTCAAAAAAAAGAGAGAGAAAACCTAGCTTCCTTATAGTGCCTACCCTCCCTTATTTTTTTCCCATTCAGCTTTCAGCTTAGAGCTTTTCGGAGCAAAATAAGCGGCGTTCACGGCTTTCATCCTCCCGTCTAGCCTCATGACACACATCTGTAAGTTCTCAATATAAGGCAAGTACAAAATCTCCTTTGAATGCACCTTTCATTCATATTACTGTGTGGGTATTTTCTTAAGTATTCGAATTTGTTGATTCTGAGGCTACGAATTGAGGTTATGTGACGTATTTATTTATTTTTTAACATGAAGAGGATGCCAAGAAGTTTAGTTGTGGGAAAGAGGCGAGGGTTTGTTGACTATTGAGGCTAAACTGGTGATGGTTCGGCTTAGAGCAGGGACTAAGGGCTGTTGATGCCGAGGAGAAAGGGCCAGAGGTCGGACGTGGATTGGGTTTTGTCCCAGCCATGTTTCGATCCCTGTTGAGAGCGTGACCTGGGTTTTGTAAGCTGTTGGGTCGTAAGCAGTTTTCCTTTCTTCGAGTGCAAGCTGTTTTTTCTTCTTTGAGCATAAGCTGTTTTTCCTTCTTTGAGCATAAACTGTTTTTCCCCAATTAAGTCGTAAGCTGTTTTCCCTTCTTTGAGCGTAAACTGTGTTGACCGTCCTAAGCTGAGTTGATCGTCCTAAGCTGTGTTGACCGTCCTAAGCTGAATTGACCCCGTAAGTTGATTTGAACACCGTAAGCTAAGTTGTCCCCCGTAAGCTGTGTTGACCCCCGTGATTTGAGTTGACCCGTGAGCTGAGTTGACTGTCGTAAGCTGAGTAGAGAACCCTAAGCTGTTCTGGGTTGCGAGCTGATCTACATACCCTAAACTGGTCGAGTGCTCTGAGCTGTTTTCAGTGCATGGTCTGATCCGAAGCCCTGAGCTGATCTTGGTGGACGAGCAGATCTACGTAATCTAAACTGATTGAATGCTCTGAGCTATTTTAAGTGTGCGGTCTGATTCGAAGCCCCGAGATGATCTGGGTGGACGAGCTGATTTGCGTACTCTAAACTGATCAAGTGCTCTGAGCTGTTTTCAGTACGTGATTTGGACCGAAGCCACGAGCTGATCTGGGTAGACGCTCTGACCTGAGTAGTGCGAGCTGATAGGGAAATGCGTGATCTGTCCTCCTAAGCTGAACTGTTTAGGTGTTAGCTGGACTGCATGGTACACACTATTCGGGTTACCATAAACTGAAATATGCGATCTGAGCTGATCAACGCGAGCTGATCTGCGCATTCAGATCGGGTTTTGAGTTCTAGGGGCAGCCCACTGTCATGAAAACAAAAATATAAAATGATGATTTTCAAGATATTTTATGATGTTTGAGTAGCTTTGAGATTTTTATGCATTCTGCAGTTTTTACGTAACTTTGAGGAAAAGAAAAAATTGTACTATTGAGGCATGAGGTATGAGAAAGTAATTTTTGAGGCTAAATTTCGAGATGAAAAAATGGTTTGAATGATGGGACTTGGCTGTGGTATTTCTAAATTTGAAAGATATATGGGCTGGGAGATGTTCCGTTTGACCATATCAACATGACATATATTGGGTTGGGAGAAGTCCCGTTTGGCCATATCAACTTGACACGTATTGGGTTTTTGATAAGTACTGGAGTGCCTTTACACTTGACAGGACTGGGCTTCAGACTAGAGTGCTTTTCCAACCTGGTACCATGGTATTATTTAGCTTGATCATGCGACTTGAGTTTGATGGACCACAGTCGAGAAACTGAGTTCACTAGAAAATCTTTTTATTACGAATTTATTGCCTATGCATGAATTTTAAGGAAAATGACTTGAGATGATGTTTTTCTTATGCCTCTAAAGTTTGAGGAAATTATTTGCGTACAATTATTTTAATGCATGTGATTGTATTACTTAGTACTTGCTATCTTTCATTTTGTACTTGTTGAGCCCTTAGGCTCACTACGTTTGATTGGTGCAGATGACGCAGAGATTGAGGCTGAGGGACAGGAACTTTGAGCGGATGGCAGTTCAGTTTGGCATCTTCTCAGCGACTTTGCGTTTTTCCGCTGATGTCAAAGAAAATATTTATTTATGCATAAGTTTCAGTACATTTTGTGGAGAAATACATTTTTTTTTAAGTTGAGATTTTGTAGCACATTTAAATATTTATGCTGAATTTATTTATTCAGTTTTACAACTTTATTTTATTCCTCTGAGTTTTAATTGAAGCTTCCATTTAAATAAAAAAAGTTTTTCCACACTTCAATTTCTAGAAAATGAAAGAAGAAAAGTTTGAGGGTATTTCATATATATATATATATATATATATATATATATCCCGTGATTTGAGTTGACCCGTGAGCTGAGTTGACTGTCGTAAGCTGAGTAGAGAACCCTAAGCTGTTCTGGGTTGCGAGCTGATCTACATACCCTAAACTGGTCGAGTGCTCTGAGCTGTTTTCAGTGCATGGTCTGATCCGAAGCCCTGAGCTGATCTTGGTGGACGAGCAGATCTACGTAATCTAAACTGATTGAATGCTCTGAGCTATTTTAAGTGTGCGGTCTGATTCGAAGCCCCGAGATGATCTGGGTGGACGAGCTGATTTGCGTACTCTAAACTGATCAAGTGCTCTGAGCTGTTTTCAGTACGTGATTTGGACCGAAGCCACGAGCTGATCTGGGTAGACGCTCTGACCTGAGTAGTGCGAGCTGATAGGGAAATGCGTGATCTGTCCTCCTAAGCTGAACTGTTTAGGTGTTAGCTGGACTGCATGGTACACACTATTCGGGTTACCATAAACTGAAATATGCGATCTGAGCTGATCAACGCGAGCTGATCTGCGCATTCAGATCGGGTTTTGAGTTCTAGGGGCAGCCCACTGTCATGAAAACAAAAATATAAAATGATGATTTTCAAGATATTTTATGATGTTTGAGTAGCTTTGAGATTTTTATGCATTCTGCAGTTTTTACGTAACTTTGAGGAAAAGAAAAAAATTGTACTATTGAGGCATGAGGTATGAGAAAGTAATTTTTGAGGCTAAATTTCGAGATGAAAAAATGGTTTGAATGATGGGACTTGGCTGTGGTATTTCTAAATTTGAAAGATATATGGGCTGGGAGATGTTCCGTTTGACCATATCAACATGACATATATTGGGTTGGGAGAAGTCCCGTTTGGCCATATCAACTTGACACGTATTGGGTTTTTGATAAGTACTGGAGTGCCTTTACACTTGACAGGACTGGGCTTCAGACTAGAGTGCTTTTCCTACCTGGTACCATGGTATTATTTAGCTTGATCAGGCGACTTGAGTTTGATGGACCACAGTCGAGAAACTGAGTTCACTAGAAAATCTTTTTATTACGAATTTATTGCCTATGCATGAATTTTAAGGAAAATGACTTGAGATGATGTTTTTCTTATGCGTCTAAAGTTTGAGGAAATTATTTGCGTACAATTATTTTAATGCATGTGATTGTATTACTTAGTACTTGCTATCTTTCATTTTGTACTTGTTGAGCCCTTAGGCTCACTACGTTTGATTGGTGCAGATGACGCAGAGATTGAGGCTGAGGGACAGGAACTTTGAGCGGATGGCAGTTCAGTTTGACATCTTCTCAGCGACTTTGCGTTTTTCCGCTGATGTCAAAGAAAATATTTATTTATGCATAAGTTTCAGTACATTTTGTGGAGAAATACATTTTTTTTTAAGTTGAGATTTTGTAGCACATTTAAATATTTATGCTGAATTTATTTATTCATTTTTACAACTTTATTTTATTCCTCTGAGTTTTAATTGAAGCTTCCATTTAAATAAAAAAAGTTTTTCCACACTTCAATTTCTAGAAAATGAAAGAGGAAAAGTTTGAGGGTATTTCATATCATGCCTCATAGTGCAGATTTTGTAGCACATTTGCATGCTTCATCGTATATCTCAATTTGAATTTCAATTGTAAAGACGATCATTTTAATTTGTAATAGACTGGTTCTGAGCTGCACTATGAGGCTTGATGTTTGTAATGAATAATTATTAAACATCGCCGGTGTTCACGTCCAGGCCCGTTCTCGGGGCGTGATATATATATATATATATGTACACTTACTTTATTCAGATGAAAAATGAGTTTATTAATATCTTTTGTTAGTGTATATCGACAAACAAATTGCTAATCATATTCACTGTTAGATTATTTTCCTGATAAATAAAAGGATATTCTAAATTCTGATATGGAAGTAATGATGTATTTTAGAATATTTGCTTACGGATAGGATGTGTCGTTTGATGAAAATATAATATATTTATATATTATTAAATAGAATAATATGTGATATTTCTTAACTTCGCTGATTACTCCTCCCAAAATACTTACTCGTCATTTATTCAAATATATGTGTTTATATTTGACCACATGAAAAAACATATTTTAATTGCGATGTTTCACTATTGGATTCATCATACAAAAATGTCTGCATATGTTGAACTAAGTCACTTTTCCCATTCCAAAGGCATAAGTGTCGCCGCGTCGGCGTAGCTACAAAGAAAGGAAATAAATGACAAGGCTTGAAAATTAAAATGAGGTATATTCTAATTTCACATCTTTCGTATTATGTGTGATTTCCTCTTCCTTTTTCTAGTTGTCTTCTGATTTTGTTTTTAACAAATGGGTTGATTTTGGTTATTTCTTTCTTTCAAGCTTTTAACCTAAATTTCATATTAATTATGGCAATATGCCAAGTCCCCCTACAAATTGATTCTCTAGGTTTTTGCTCCCAGGCCAGGCCACTATAAGATCAGTGTAACTGTACTTTATCTCATTAAAAACAAAGTAAATATGGTGACACTACTACGTCATTGATATCGGTTAGGAGAGTAAAAAGTGAACCACAGACCCCACGATACGATCGGGTTAAACCCGAAATCTAATCTTAAAAATTTAATAGGTGAAATGCTATATATACATATAGATCATCAAGACCGGAAACATTTATATAATTACATCTTGAATTGTGTCCAATGAATAAGTCAAGGTGACTTGTATGATATTCAAATTTCAATGTCACTTTAGTTTTGCTGATGACAAGTGTATTGACAATCATTATGTAGTAGCATTTGCATGCTTCATCGTATATCTCACAATAAAGAATAAGATGATAATTAGATTAGATCTACTGGGAATAAGATTTTTGATTTGTTACTAGTATATATCTATGTGTCTTTTTCAATGAACGACTTAATTTTAAATTAAGAATGAAAAACCCTTTTTGGACATAGTTATATATAGTTATTGATAATCATGACATAAAATTATTATCACACGTTATTATCCAACTGAAACCCAGCAACTTAACTTTTTACTTAATTATTAAAAAATATCTTGTTACTTCCCACATCTTTCAACCAAGAACCTCGTAAGACTTGTCGGTTTGCAGAACACTGAAACAACCACAACTTCACACATAAACGAGATAAAGCTGATCCATATGAAGATGGTTCTTCTCCAATTCCACACCATCCTTTTAAGCCATGGAAGCACGGATTCCATGTCCAGTGACGCATCATAAATCTCAGGTATACCAGAGCCTGCTTCGAATTCTGCTCTCTGTTGAAGGATCACTTTGATAGAGGACGTGGGTTCGGATCCTTCAACGAAATCCTCGATCACGATTTTCAGATTCTGGACTTCGAATCGAAAGCCAGTGATAAGAGGCGCAGATTTGATAAGTGTTTCGGCGATTCGAACCGGCTGGCTCTTGAAACGTAGCATGGTTGGATAACTTGATCCGGCCATGGTCCTACCACTTGCTGACAGGCCCTCAACTCTCACCTTCACCGTATAGAAGAAAAAAAACGCAAAACATCCAATGAAAATGGAAGAATTAAATTGAAAATATCCAACCAAAATTTATTATCATATATATATATATATATATATGTGTGTGTGTGTGTGTGTGTGTGTGTGTGATGTTCGTCCGCAATCATCCCTTGAAGTTGTTGCGAGATGTTTGCTGCAGAAGCCCAGCATGTCTAAATTAAAGGCAAGTAATATACATAAGACATACCTGAAAGATACCTAGTTGTCTGTTGTAGTCGGATTCGGGCAACGTCAACGATATGGTGAGCCGCAGCTTATGACCACTAGGCTGGCCAAAACTTCCGAAAATCGGGAACTGTTTTCGCGGAGGCAAGTTGGGCGCGACAGCAACCGGACTAGTTTTCGTGTAATCGAAATTTAAGATTTCTGTCGTATGCATGGATTCTTCAACGAAATTTCTCAGCACAAAACTGGCTACCACGAATCCTGACAACAGCAATCCTACAAGCATAAAAAACACATTGATTGCGCAGAAAAATGCCCTGCAAAATTTTATTGCCAGCTTCAGCACTGACTTCTGCGCCTTAATTCTATTACAGATGAAGGAGATCAGTCCCAAGTAGAAGGCCACGCATGTTCTTCGCAGCATCTTCTCGAATAGCTCCGCAATTCGGGTTAGCATTCGAATGGGTAATGCTAAAAGCATTAGCCAGAGATTCAGTATGCCAAAGGGAAGAGTGAACCACCACAGGAAAAGGGTTATCTGGAAACCAGCAAACTTAAGCATTAGTACAGAGAAGAAATCGATAATGTTCAATGGCTCCATTTCGAATGCCAAATCTTCATAGCTGGATTTAGTTTCTTGATGAAAATGAATAGATGCAGAGCTTTCCTCCTCATACATTGAAGCATATTCGCCTTCTATTATTCGATTCTTGCATCCGTCTTTGTACTCAAGATCGGTATAACCAGATAGGCCTGGTGATTTCGGGTTAGCCATCAGCAGTTTCTCAGCTCCAAGAACCAAAGAATGCTGCATCAAGTCAGCAAGAATCTGCTGTGATTGCAAGAATCTAAATGCAGGAAAATAATTAGAGCGATCCTTGAGCAAATGCTCGTTGTAAAGATCAATGTCATTTGTATCAAAATGAACCATTGGATCATGTACTGATGGTTTTTTACATATATTAGTTCAAGGCACACAGGGGATATGCTTGTAGTGAAAATTTGTCAGTTAAAATTTTTATTGATATACCATTTCTTTTATAGGAGGGGAAATGATGAATTGGCAGAAGAGATGTGCATTGGGATGCTAAATAAATAAGATAGTTCAGTTGTGCTTAAACACTGGAACTGTTTTTCTAAAAGAATTGAATTCAATCATCCTGAATGTAAATTATGATCCATACACTAAATTTCTGTAAAATAGAAGGAAAAGAGAGAATCAGATTGCAAATTGGCCTCAATAGAGTTACGAGCCTCTAATTAAATAGTTTGGATTTATGTTATCAACTTGGATTTGTTATTATGTTCTTTTAGGATTTTTCACATCAGTGATATTATATTGAATTCCAATCATGTTCATAGGTGATCTGACACTAAAAATTGCAGATATCATATAATTAATCCAACAAACAAATAACTAATGTTTTGAAAGATAATACTAATCTTAAATTTTGATCAATGTGTTATGATCTTTTTGTTTCATTATAGTGAGGCTGGTGATCTCGTGCATGTTGCAGACGAGCTAGAAACCTTTGATCAATTATATATAGAAAACCAGTCACCCCCACCTAGTGTTTAAGCATTTAGACTGCCCGTAAGCAGCAGCAGATATCCTTTTCTTTTTAGCCTAAATATATGAACTTTCTTTTTAAATTCAATATTTTATCTATATTTTTAATCTGCATCATATTCAAATTCAAAGTATTTGACATCTTTCCCATTTTCTATGTTAGGCAAATATTAAAATTGGGACGATCGGCAAGTTTCTAACATCCGGACGGTCTAACCGGCGTTTTAGAACTATATATATATATATATAACACCTTATATTGTCTTTTCATCATTGCTGGAGGATAACACACATCTCAATATTTGCAGCTGAGAAAGGCAAGACTGTTGAGATGTGTTTGGCACACAGTCCCGAGTCTTGAGGACCACACCTGTTTTGTTTTCTCAAAGTTCAATTTTTGTTCGTTTTTTTCAAATTTCAACCTTTACAAAATACGGTGGGAGAATTATTTAAAAATAAATTCTTGTAATATCCGATACCTCGTCATTCACCTCGGAACCTGAGCATCGACGACTCCCCGCTTTTGAATACATTACATCGAGATATTAGGATAAGAGGTCCGAGGAATCGTCACTATCCGTGCCTAAGCGCGGGCAACGCCCTTGCGGCGCTGCTGGCCGCATAGCGCTTGCCGCTGCGCTCTCCACCGCATGCCGCAGCATGTGTCCGCCTTCGCGCGGACACTTAATGGCACGGTTTATTGCCAATTCTCACCACTTTAAATGTATCCCTATTTGTAATGGATATTTAAATGTAAATATTATACTTAGTGAGAGATAATGTTTGAAGACGGTAGAGACGGTGATCAAGAATATTGAAGACCGAAAACATGTAAAAATGGAAGCTTATGTAATAGGATTGCATTTGCATCTTGCATATTTACCTAGGAATTAGACCTAAATCCATGATTGATGACCACAGCTCGCATTGCTCTTAGTTATCGATCAATAATGGGTGTACGTTGATGGTACCTACATGCATGACTGACTCATATTATTGTGGGGACTCTGTCTCCTGGAAATCGTGCACGTCATTGACACTTGATGTGATTCAGATGGAACTCCCATGACGTTGGCTCATATTATTGGGGACGTCATGGCGATCGTCCATTAAAACTCAATATTGATGGATCATCTTGACACGTGATAGTAATCGACGTTATATTATTGGCTTTTACTAGATTTGAGGTAAATGAATGGGGGTTGCACTTGTTGCAATTGATTATTCGGGACCATGATTTGTTGATTGGGCTCTGTAGACCCACTAAGGAAACTGACTTTGTTGATTTCATTAGAGAGTGGTGAAATTTTTAAAACAATGGTAGTGTAATTCATAAAATTAAATGGTCATATCTTTTGTCTTAGTAAATTATTTATGAATAGTCATTAATATAAGTATGTTTTATTTCAGTATATTCACAATAACTGCGTGTAATCCACTTGCACTTATTCTCAAAAACAATAAACTAAACGGAAAGAACTACCTTGGTTGATTGCAGAAACTCAATATTGTTCTGGCCTCAAAGAAGCTAGTATATGTACTAGACAAGTCCTTTCCGAAGGAAGCGCCTGCTGACATCAGTCCTGAGGAGCTGACCAAGCTAGAGACATGATGGGACCATGATCTTAAGGCTAAGTGCTACATATTGTTATCAATGTCCAACGAACTGTAGAGGAGATTTGAGATGCTGTGCATGCTGCTGACATTCACCAGCACCTCAAAGAACAGTTTGGGGAGAACATGCGAGCAAAAAGGTACAATACCACCATGGTGCTCATAACAAGCCGCATGCGCGGTGGAACTTCGATCCGCGAGCATGGAGTTCATATGATTGGACTCATTGAGAAGCTATTGGGCCTTGATCTCACGCTTCCACATACTGTCAGTGGATTTTTTGCTTCTTTCCCTTTCTCATGTGTTCGATAGTTTCGTGGTGAACTTCAACATGAACAAGCTGGAGGTCACTCTAGAAGAGCTGGTCAACAAGCTGGTTGTGTTCGAGGGAACCATGAGAAGTGACAGATCCGTTCTCTTGATGTGCTTGACTTCCTCTGCGAAGAAGGGACCTAAAGGAAAAGAAAAGAAACTTTCTTCCCCAGCCAAATGGAACACTTTCAGCAAGAAGCCCAAGGGAAAGGCTTCCAAGCTAGACAAATCTGAGGACGTTTGCCACCACTGCCACTTGAGAAGCTATAAGCAGTGAAAGGTATTTTATATATTGATATAAACATATTTTTCAATACTACTTATTGGGTACTTGATATTGGAGTAGATTTCATATATGCAATGATTTGTTGTTAATGACAAGAAATAAGAAGTTAAGGTAGGGTGAGACCCACCCGAGACTGGTCATTTGATCAAGGGTTGTTGCAGAAGCCATTGGAGATATTTACTTGCATTTGAAAAATGATTATTTTTAAAAGATGTTTTATTTGTACAGAATATGGTTAACCACATTATTCTGTTTCTATGTTGGATAGGGATGAATTTTCTGCAATTTTGCTATGAGATTTGCAATATTCATAAGAATGAATGTTTGAATGGATTTGGTCAACTTGAAAACAATCTATATTGTCAGGCCTCGTGCTCACACAGAGTTAAACCACGCAAACATAAGCGGAAACAACTAAAAAGTGGTTAAAATTTTTTTTGCTTTTGGCCTCACGGTTTAAAACAATATAATTTAAAATACGGCAATACTCAAAATAATCCCAGCTGTCCAACAAGCAAGGGCTACAAGCCACAATAAACCAGTATAGCATAAAACATGCACCAAGTACCTGACAACAACCACAACTGAATACAACACAAGTACTGATAGACTACTAGCTATATAGGTCTAAGCATCACCCGGGACATCCCACCCGCAATGATACCAGTGCATATAAATACTATACATAACTGGGACACTCTATCCACCTCCTGGGGCACCTCCAGCCGGGCCAACTCCATGACCAGCTGAGTAACCTGGGAAACCTGAACAACAGACAGGCAAACAAAACAAACCAAGTCCCAGAGGGACATGGGGTCAAACTCCAGTACGGAGAGCAACTGAAACAGCTAAAGAAACAGCATAAGATAAAATGCAGATTCTATGCATGAGACATAGAACAACAGCTGAAGGCTTCAACCGAAGAAAGGGAGCCAAGGATCTCAAACACAGCTCAACGTAAAATTTGGACCCGGGAACGGTCAATACATAGTATAAACAGCAATTAAACATTCATAGGATGTTTAGTTTGGTACCTTGCTGGCGTCTAGGCGCCTGGCTCCGACCAATTTCATGAGGAAATTGGCACTTCAACGGTTGGCGGTTGTCGTTCTCCGAATCGAGTCCACGACTGAAATCACGATCCCTTTGTCGGTCTGCACTAGAAAACACGACAAATGTTTCACGTACGGAATCTCCACGTCAAGACGGTCGGAACAAGTCCAACAACGGCAGGAGACGGCGCATGACGGCGGGCGGCGGCGCAAGGGAGGGGGCGGCGGCCGTGTGGAGAAAGGAGGAGAGCGGGCGGCTACTTTAGGGTTTTTGGAGTAGTAGTGTTGTGTCATGAAAACCCTAGGTCATGTATTTATAGACTTGTGATGGGCTTGAACCGGCCCAATGGGCCTGGGTCAGGCCCAGTCCCATATGAACATTCGGTTCAACTGCATCACCGTGGCTCCATCATACTTCCGATCGACGATCAGATCGGATCGATCTACACAGTTTACAAAACTGAGTATTATGATGCGAAAATAATTTTTCAGACCACCTAGTCCAAAATTGCAGTTTAGCCCCTCCAAGTTTCAAGTATAGTCAAACTAGCCCAAACTTTATGGAAATTGCATTTTGACCCCTGTTGAATTTTAGGAAGTCACACTTCCATCCTTCCTCCTCATATGCTCAACAAATTGAGCTCAATTTCCGTGCGGGAATCGAGAAGCCAGTACTTGTGTGACCCTAAATGGTTCAGGGATACAGCTAGCCATGGGCCCACAACATGTGTGACTCCAAAACCACATTTTCGGACTAGCCCATCGGATCATGGTAAAGCGTCTAGCAACATCGCTCCATGATCCCCTAGGTATCACTGATAGTGCCTGCAAGAACCAGTCAGTCATGGTTAGCGTACAGTACGGTCCTTTCAACAAAAATATCTCGATCAGATCAACGACCGTTGGTAAATCGAGAGTCGCTAGAGATCCAATAACCATGCATACATCTTGGAGATCAAATAGTGACATCGTGTGTGTTACTAGGTAAACTCATTTACCTAAAATACATCTAGTACTCTGGCCAGAGATTTATCACACTATTATCTCCTCAGATAGCATAGGATGTCCACGCACAAAGGCGAGCGGTGAATCCTCGACAACAAAGCATCGACTCCTACATGCATCGGGACCTCATCCAATCCCGCCACCTGATGACCCCAACTAAGTCGG
>KV011300.1:6801-27194 GCA_001598015.1 Dorcoceras hygrometricum
TATGACAATCTTTATATATGATATTCGCATTTCTTTTTGTCATTATTTATTTTCATTATGTTATATAATGTTAACAATTGTGTTGGATAAAGACCTAGAATGCACCATAGTGTATGTTAGATGTGATAGTGGATATGATGGCTATCATGAAACACATCTAATAGTCACTGTGCATTCTGAATACGTTCCTAGTCGATTGGCCGTCAAAATGAACGCATTTATTTATGGCGTTCTTTATTTTCATTATGATTATAATGTTAACAATTGTGTTTGATAAAGACCTATAATGCACCATAGTGTATGTTAGATGTGATAGTGGATATGATGGCTATCATGAAACACATCTAATAGTCACTGTGCATTCTGAATACGTTCCTAGTCGATTGGCCGTCAAAATGAGGAAAAGGCCGCCCGAGCTTGAGACTAGCATCTACGATGTGAAGTACCATGTTTCATTGGTAAGGAAAATTGTGATGTTCTGAGCATGCAGATGGATAGTTACCTGGTGATCTATCGAACTACCCTCGTTTGGACTTTCCAAGTGGTTACCATTTGTCGAGTGGTTAAGTTCGAGGTCTTGGTTGTAATTAGTCCTCACTACTCGAAACGTCATTGAGACTCTACATGATAGACGCCTCACTTTGACCTGTTTACCGACTCACTTGGGGTCATTAGGCGGCGGGATTGGGTGAGGTCCCGATGCATGTAGGAGTCGATGCATCATTGTCGAGGATTCACCGCTCGCTCTCATGCGTGGATATCCTATGCTATCTGAGGGGATAATAGTGTATAAATCTCTGGCCAGAGTACTGGATGTGTTTTAGGTAAATGGGTTTACCTAGTAACACTCGCGATGTCACTATTCGATCTCCAAGATGTATGCATAGCTATCCGATCTCTAGCGACTCTCGATTTACCAATGGTCGTTGATCTGATCGGGATATATGTGTTGAAAGGACCGTACTGTACGCTAACCATGACCAACTGGTTCTTGCAGGCACTATCAGTGATACCTAGGAGATCATGGGGCGATGTTGCTAGGCGCTTTACCATGATCCGATGGGCAAGTCCGAAATTGTGATTTCGGAGCCGCAATGGTTGTGGGCCCACGGCTAGCTGTATCCCTGAACCATTGAGGGTCACACAAGTACTGGATTCATGATTCCCGCATGGAAACTGAGCTTAATGTGTTGAGCATAGGAGGAGGATTTTAGGGAGTGCGACTTCCTAAAAGTCAACAGGGGTCAAATTGCGATTTCCCAAAGTTGAGGGGCAAAACTATCATTTTGGACTAGGTATCTGGAAAAATTGTTTTTCACATCATAACGTTCATTTTTGGAAACTGATTCGATCGGTCCGATCTGATCATCGATCGGAGTTGATGAAACCGTAGTGATATAAATGAACAGAATGTTCATATATTGAACTGGGCCCACCCCAGGTCCAATGGGCCGGTTCAAGCCCATCATTGGTCTACTTATGTTAGACCTAGGGCTACACTACACACAATAGAGAACTCACACCCTAGCCTCCACTTGAATTCGGCCGCCCCCTCCTCTCCAAGCCTCACGCCGCCGCCGTCGGACTTGTTCCGGCCACCGCGCTGAGATGTTCCTGTCCGTGCTAAATTTGTCAGGCCTTCTAGTGCAGGCTGACGAAGGCATCTTGATTCCCGTCGTGGACCTGATTGACGATCTACCACCGCCTACCGTTTGAAGTACCTGTTTACTCGTGAAACTGGTCGGAGCCAGGCGCCTAGACGCCAGCAAGGTAACGATTCTATGAACACCCTATGAATATTTATAGAATTTTATTTGAATGTATTGAACGTTTCTCGGGGTAATTTTTGATTTCCGCTGTGCCCCCGGGAAACGGGATCCGGATCCGCCATTGTCGCCAACAAAAGAGCCTTATGTCACGGCTAAAAATTAGACTGAAAGTTGAGGGGAAAAACTGTCATTTTGGACTAGGTATCTGGAAAAATTGTTTTTCAAATCATAACGTTCAGTTTTGGAAACTGAGTCGATCGGTCCGATCTGATCATCGATCGGAGTTGATGAAACCATAGTGATATAAATGAACCGAATGTTCATATATTGAACTGGGCCCACCCCAGGTCCAATGGGCCGGTTCAAGGCCATCATTGGTCTACTTATGTTAGACCTAGGGCTACACTACACACATTAGAGAACTCACACCCTAGCCTCCACTTGAATTCGGCCGCCCCCTCCTCTCCAAGCCTCACGCCGCCGTCGGCCGCCGCCAAGCGCCGCCGCCGGACTTGTTCCGGCCACCACGCTGAGATGTTCCTGTTCGTGCTAAATTCGTCAGGCCTTCTAGTGCAGGCTGACGAAGGCATCTTGATTCCCGTCGTGGACCTGATTGACGATCTACCACCGTCTACCGTTTGAAGTACCGGTTTACTCGTGAAACTGGTTGAAGCCAGGCGCCTAGACGCCAGCAAGGTAACGATTCTATGAACACCCTATGAATATTTATAGAATTTTATTTGAATGTATTGAACGTTTCTCGGGGTAATTTTTGATTTCCGCTGTGCCCCCGGGAAACGGGATCCGGATCCGCCATTGTCGCCAACAAAAGAGCCTTATGTCACGGCTAAAAATTAGACTGACAGATACCAATTATGGTAATCCTCCAATGGTAATAATTCATAAAGGATACATATACTGAAGATTCAAATAAGGACAGAACGGGTGGAAGACCAGTGTGTGTAGAAGTACGACGAGAGTCGGAAAATGGGAAGTGGGAAAAGAAAAGAGAGAAGAACACAATTTCAGAGAGAGAGCTTAAACATAAGTGTTCGACTCTTTATAGTCTTGGTGAATAAGACTATAGCTCAGAGAGCACCTTCCCGAGTGTGTGAGATTTAATACTAGATAGAGTAAGCTTACCGGTAAATCTACACACACACCCTCCGTCACACTTACGAGAGCTGAGCGAAACAGATAAGCTGAGTGAGGTCTCGCACAAGACATAAAACTAGTGTTTGAGTCTAAACACACAGACATTAAACAAAGTGGTTTTTTCTTAGCATAGAGACGTAAAACAAGTGAAGATTGCGTGGTGATGCCAGAAATCGTGGAGTCTAAGAGTTCACACAGTTGTTGCTGTTGGGATTGGGTTGTTACAGAGCTGTAATAATCAAAGTCTTCTAGTGGAAACCTTTCAGCAATGCAAGAAGAGGAGACGTAAGAGATTGAGCTTCGAACTTCCAAAAACAAACAGATGAGTTATTTACAACTTTAAGAATACATTGTTATTTCAGCTTACATACTTGCATAGAATAGTTTAAACTTCCATCTTTCAATTTTCAGATAGTATTTCGGGTCTTTATCCGCTTGATTTTTAAATATATCATACTCGATATACTTCTAGGTGCTCAAAAGATTTCAAGGACCAGAGCTATTGCAGCTTGCTTTTTTCTTTCCTTTAAAGCTCAGATCACACGTGATCTGTTCCTTACTATAGCGTGCGATCTTTTTTTGATCCTATCAAGATCACACTATCAGCACTGTCTATGCTCAACACTGCTCAGCTTAGAAGACTCAGATCAGGTCGCACCCTACCAATTCAGCTTAGGATGCTCTATTCAGCTGATGACACCAAATCAGTTTATGATGCTCTCATATCACAGTAAACATACTTGGAGTAGCTCACGATGGTAAACTCAGCTCACGATCTTAACACTCGCATACACACTCAAATCAGCTTACACTCCTCGTATCAGCACGCGACAACATATCAACTCACGCCTAAGCTGTTAGGATCGATTTGCAGGGGGTGTCCATGAGCTCTGCCACAATTCACATAGGCTCTCACATGGCCTAGACACCAAACCTGTAAGTTACGTGCATTTTAAAAATAAGAGTTTAAAACCAGCACGCAACTATGAACCTGATCGGCTACAAGCTGGAGCAACAGCTCTGTGAGCTGGTCAGGATTACCGGCTGCTCTGCGAGCTGGTTTAACATAAACAATATTGTTTCTTTAATCTTGAGCTGTAATAGCTCAGTGTTCTTGAATGTTAGTGCACCAAGATACAGATTGAGTAATGAATTAAAATCATGTGGAAACAAATCAATTGAACTCTTATAATAGAAAGCTCTTTAACATTTTTAGGCATGGTTATCAAATATGAAATGCGTGAATGTAAATGCGGAAAGCTGTAAAGAAATACGCTGCAATTTGTTTATGGAAGTTTGGAGCTGAATCTCCTACGTCTCCCTTCTTCCGCAATCGGGAAGGATACATAGAAGGCTTTGATTACAGCGACCCTCGCTGCAACCCACTCCTACGACCAGCAGCCGCAACAACTCCTAGCAACCACTGCACACCAACCACAAGTTGTGTGTCTAACTTCACTTCTTTACTACCTCAGTGAGAAAGGCTACATGCACTTCTTTAACGTCTCAGTGCGAAAGACAACTAGACTTGTTTAACGTCTCTGTCCAAAGCCTACAAACACTTCTTTAACGTCTCTGTGAGAAACACTACAAGGTAGAGGAATATATTGTGGTTTTGATTCACCCACAGAACCTAGTCAGTTCATCATGGGAATCTGGTGAGTGAATCTTGTGTGTGAGAGATTATAGTGTAAGCTCGATCTCTCAATTTAATCCTCACACACTATGAAGTGCTCCTCTCTGAGCGGATGTCTCGATGCCTTCCTATGGTTGTGCAGTCAGATGAAATTTCTTCGTGTAAGCTTTCAAGCTCACACCTGGACACCAACCAGCTTGCGCATCAGCTGCCACATGAATGCGCAAGCTCTCAGTCTGAACTTGCACTGCTCTCTTGTTTTTCTCTCTTGTATGAATCAGTGCAGTTACCACCCTTATTTACCTTCGATTCCCTTGTAAAAAGCGTCTCATGCGTAGATGTATACAATTAAGCTCCTGAGCCTCGTTTTGTCTCCGTTTTTAAGAGCTGCGCATATATCCACTCGCTCTCTTCTTTTCTCTCTGTATGTGTTTTTTTCTCAACATTCGAGCTGGATCTTCTCATCGTGTTTATATAGCCGATCGCAGATTATTTCCCTTGGACACAATAATCCAGTCGTTGAAAAAAGTCTTCTGAAAAGGTTCTGACACGACTGTACCTTGCGTCCTTTAACATTTAATGCTTCTGCAGGATTTCGACTTTAAGCACGTGAGGTATCGTACTTGATGTAGACGACTCAGCAAATCAATTTGAACTCTAATAGACAGTCTTCATACTTGTGAGAGTTCATATTGCTTTGCTTATAGATTTGATAGCATCTGCTGATATGCTATCTGAGCTGATTTTACTTTGACCAGCTTTGCTTCAATGATTCGTCCCAAGCTTATTTGTCCTTGACCAGCTTGGTTGCACATTGTTCTGCTCTTGAGCTGATTGCTTCTTTTCTAAGCTGCTCTTGATCAAATTGCACTTGAGCTGCTCTTGATCATGCTCTGAACTGCGCTTGCTCTTCATGCTCTGAGCTGGTCTTCCCAGCTAGTTCCTGTAAGCTGGTCTTCCCAGCTGGTTGCTCTGGGCTGGTTCTTCCCGACTGGTCTTCCCAGCAGGTTCACCCAAATCTGCTCTTGTCTGATCTGTACTGATTCGAAGCTCCATCTGTTTTGTTCAAGTCTTGAGCTGATCTGTGCTTCTTAACTGTACAGCCTTCAACCATCATCTTGGACCTGATCTGGACTTATCTCGCTACACAACTAGTTTTCCCAGCTGGCCTTTGTACTTGAGCAAGTCTCTGCTATGGCTACTCTTGGATATCATCTGCCGGTTCAGTTTAAGCGTCCCCTTACTAATCCAGCTTAGACACCACAACATGCAGCTTATCTATTTTTGCTTAGCACTACGCAATTCACTTAGACTATTAGTCAAATATAAGCAGGTTTTGTGTCAATCAAAATTCAGATTCTGATCTATAGAAACATGTGCAACAATCTCCCCCTTTTTGATTTACACAAAATCTGAATAAACATATTCACTTATGTTTATGCTCAAAAATTGGGAAAATTAGGAAAACGGGATGCATAGACAGATTAATTCAATGGAAGGGAGTGATCGTTATTTTACTATTTTACCCTTATAGTAAATAACGACTTAGTTGTTAACAAATCTAATTATCACCAATTAGATTTTTAAAAACACAGTTAGTAACTTAACATACACCAACAAATTTGAAAAACCAAAAAATGATAAAACGTCTACGACTTTTTGAAAATGTTATACATTTTCCCTTCACTCGACGAAACCCAAAAACAGCACGGCTTTCATCTTCTCGACGCATAAACAACAAAGGCAACGGATCTTCATTTTTATTTCCCTTAAATCGACGAAACCTAACCAAAATCAAAATATCTCATCGCCGATTGTTCATTGTTTGAGTTGAAAAATGGTGAAACGCAAAGCAACCGAAGCAGTGGACATGGAACTACAAGAAAGAACATTTGAGACTAACCACGTGGTACGTACAACAACCTAAAATCTTGAGTTTATGTTATTTCTTTGGACATTTCATGTTTCGAGTGTTGTTATTAAATGATTTGAGTGTTTGTGTCGAGATTGGTGAGTGTCCAGTAAGGTGTAGTGTTCGTGTGTATTATGGGTCGTAAGTCTGTCGACTGTTGTGGGTCTCGATGGTATTGGTCATGAATCTGTCGACGGATGTGGGTCTTGATGGTGTGTGTCGTGAATTTGTTGACTAGTGTGGGTCTCGTTGGTGTGTATGGTGTGGGTCTCACTGGTGTGTGTATGGTGTGGGTCTCGCTGGTGTGTGTATGGTGTGGGTCTCGAATCTGCATACTGTTGTGGGTCTCGAATCTATAGACTGGTGTGGTCATGAATCTGTAGACTAGTGTGGGTCTCGATGGTGTGTGTCTGCGACTAATTTGGGTCTCGATGTGTGGGTCTCGATGCTGTTGCTCGTTTTGTAGTGTCGCGACCCACACTTTATCTTCCTAATTTTCTTTTCTGTTAATTTTGTCTTGTAGATTTATTGTCCAACAAAACTTGAGAAAGATCAAGTTTTTTACTGCAAATTAACATTGAGATCGCAATACCACGAAGTTTGTGAAAGAATTCTCTCATTTTTGAATGAACGTGAGCTTCAAAGAATGGTCCAAGACGGGCAGTTTGGCAATCTGATTAGATATCCTCTGATTATCTTAACTCGAACCAATTGTTATGGTTCTTGATGAGCAAGCAGGTCTTGGACTGTGGGACCGAATTTTGGATGGTCATCCACAAGAGGCCGCTGCGGTTTTCTTTGCTAGAGTATGGGCTGATAACAGGGCTTAACTGTTCAAGTACTTATCCTGCTATTCCTGAGGAGGATGGATTTCGTAGAAGTAATTTTCCTGGGATGAGTATTGTTATGATTGATTTGAGGGCCCGTATTGATGAATTTGAAGGAGATATTGGGGTTGAGGTTGACGTGGAGAAAATTGAGCTGGCTAGCTTATACTTTGCCTCCGCTGTATTGGGTCCTCGGAGGAAAAGGAAGAAGGAAGCGGTTGACTCACATTAGATGAGGCTAGTGGATGATATGGATAGTTTTAATACCTACCCATGGGGTAGGTTGGTCTACGAGGAAGTTTTATTTGGCCTTCGAAAAGACCTCGGAGCTAGATGAAGAGTTTACGAATTTAGCGAAGAAGCGGAAGTGGGATCCGAAGTTCAGCGGATTTGGAAGCCTCCAGCTCAGTGGGTTTGTTCAGCCATTGCAGGTATATTTGTATGTTTGTATAGATTAATTCTTTAAATTTGATATGTTTCATTTAAATAATATGTGGTTTATTCTTTTTTGTAAGATATTGGCCTACAAAATTTATAATGATGTTGGTGAGGCTTTTGCAACTCGTAGAGAGGATGCAGACGTCTCACTGCCCCGGATGTTCCATTGGGTGACGAGGAAATGGCATAAGAACCATGCCCCTTTGCTCAGTGATGTCGCTGCTACATTCATGCATATGAAATTCAAATGATTTAAATTTGTATTTGCTTATGTTTTTGTGTTAGCTGATAGAAATTTAATTAATGTAGGACGTCTTTGGGATGCTTACTCCGACTGATGTGGAGTTTTTATCTGCGCACTATATTTATCTACGCACTATATCTCTGGTGATTTCTTTGTTTCAAATGAATGTGCAGTGACATGACGCATGTCGGAGTTGATGAGTCGTGTACTGAAGGTAGTGTGCAGCCAACGACACCTCATTCCAACTCCACGCAGTCCACCTCCCATCAGTTCACCTCCCATCAGTTCACCTCCTTTCAGTCCACCTCCCATCAATTCACCTCCCATCAGTTCACCTCTACGCAGTCCACCTCATGCCAGTCCATCCCATCTTCAAAGTCTTGAAGAACCTTAGACTAGAGTAGAGGATCAACTGACCATGATATGGCAGCAGCAAGCCAATATCATGGATGTACTGAAAAGCCTCCAGTCAGACATGTTGATCGTCAAAAGTATTGTTGAAGATAAGAGAGCATGGAGCCCAGTCATTACCACAGGTGGTAAGTTTTTATTTGTGATCTTATAATGTTGAAAGTGCAATGTTATATTATTAAAATTCATCTATGTTTTGTGGCAGGTATGATCGTGTCACCAGAGACGGATAAACGGGCAGAGTAGATGGATTCGCCTGATGGATTTGGTAAGTTATGTTTGTGCTCGTATTATTTGAGTTTAATTTACAATATTATTATATGAGGCGGAGTTGGCTTTGTCTATGCTGCCTCCAGTGCATGAGGTGACATGAACTAGGTCGCCATAGGTGGCAGGATGGACCAAGGTGGCGCGGATGGTTCTGTTGTCGCCAGTGCGGGAGGAGGAGAGTGGTGATAGAGTCGACACCTGAAACTGGTAAGTCGTGTTTGTCATATAAATGTGACCTCTAATGTCTTATAACACGTATATCCATACTGATGTGATTGATGTTTGGTAGTAGAGGGAGATCAGGTTGAAAAGAACCAGCCCGAGGCATCAACAAGACTTCACCCAGACCTCGCTGCATTTGTTGCTCTTTCTCTAGAACAGAGGATGAAGATCATCATTCAAAGTTCGTTCAAGAACAGAGCTGGAGATTGAACATCTGAGTGATGGTGAAAAGAAATGTTGCTTCATCACAGCTTACTAGAGGGGCTGGTTCCTTGAGATAGCCACTCCGGGGACTTGGCTCTTCACTTATTTAAGTATATTTGTTTTTGTAACATTTGTGGTCTATTACTTTTGTCTTAGAAAAAAATAAAAATTCCTTTAAACATATTTTAGCATGTCGATGAATGCTTGCAGGGCCTCCTTGCGTTGCAAAAGGCATACCCCTACATATTTCGTGCAGACGTTGCGCTGATGGATACTGCTTTCACACAACTGGTTATGGGTGCATTCAACGAAGGTGTTCCTACCAATGTAGAGGGTTTTCTTATGTACTGCAGGGGGAATTATCTGATTGGCCAACAACGCCCTGGGATAAGGCAGCTTTTATTTTGGTGCTGTATTGCTTCAATAGCCACTGGGTTCTTGTGAAAATTGTTCCAAAAGTTAAGAAACTGACGATTTTGGATTCAGACCGTAGTGTGGATTCAAATGGCAAGATACTTCTAGACCTCATCATGCCACTAGCTCGCATGGTGCCGTATATTTTGATGGCGATGGTGTTCAGACTGACGCGGCTACCCGGTGGAACATTGTTCAGCCAAAAGAATTCCCCAAGCAATCTCTAAGGTATAAATTTCTTAATTTCTTTTTATCTATGCCTTTAGTTTAATATTTTTTGATAATGTGTTAATGTTTGTTTGCATTGGTGAGTGTGGAGTTTATGCCATTGCAGCTGCAGTCTTTACATTAGCTGAACGAAATGTTTATACTCTGGACGATGCATTGGTTGCAGCTTTGAGGAAATTTTGTACTTGTAGTATGTGGAATCAGTCGTGGATGTTGGATTGAGATTGTGTACTTGTATTTGTAGTTTAGGAAATTTTTGTACTTTAGGAAATTTTGAAATTTTGTAGTTTAGGAATTTTTGTAGTTTAGGAAATTTTGTAGTTTAGGAAATTTTGTACTTGTAGTTTAGGAAATTTTGTAGTTTAGGAAATTTTGAACTTGTAGTTTATAATGAGTTTGATTTGCTTATAATGATAATGAAAATGAATGTAGTTATGAGTTTAAAATTTTTTTGTACTTCAGTTTCTGTTATACATTATACGATGGTGTGGGTCTCTTGGTGTGGGTCTCGATTGTATGGGTCTCAATGGTGTGGCTCTCGATAATGTGGGTCTCTATGTTATTCAGTTTCAGTTTCTGTTATTGTATTCAATTCTGTTATACGTTACACGATGGTGTTGGTCTCAATAATGTGGGTCTCGATGGTGTGGGACTCTTGGTGTGGGTCTCGACTATATGGCTCTCAATAGTGTGGGTCTTGATAATGTGGGTCTCTATGTTATTTCAGTTTCAGTTTCTATTGTATTCAATTTCTATTATACTTTACATGATGGTGTTGGTCTCAATAATGTGGCTCTCGATGGTGTGGGTATCTTGGTGTGGCTCTCGACTGTATGGGTCTCAATGGTGTGGGTCTCGATAATGTGGGTCTCTATGTTATTCAGTTTCAGTTTCTGTTATTGTATTCAATTTCTATTATACATTATACGATGGTGTTGGTCTCAATAATGTGGATCTCGATGGTGTGGGTCTCTTGGTATGGGTCTCGACTGTGTGGGTCTCGACACTGTGGGTCTCAATGTTACAAAAGCATGAGCATGATATGGAATTTTATAGAAGAAATGTGAGACCCGAAAGTCTGGTGGATTAATTGAGGAATTTTATAGAAGAATTGTGAGACCCGAAATTCTTGTGGATTAATTGAGTTAATTAATCGGGTGATAATAGACCAGATTTGGCTTGAGCAGATCTGGGATGAGCCAGCTTTGAGCTGGTATGCTTGGTGAAGTAATCGGGTCAGTATAAGTCTTTGAACGGCTCTGGATTATTGGAGAATTTCCACGGGAAAACGTTCAGATTTGAGTGTTGGTCAACACTGGATGATTGTATTCATATTTGGTGGTAAAATCTTGTGGTCGCGCGTTATTCTGATCTCGCTAGTGAATTTTGTTAGCGGGTAGCGAAGCGACGTCGTTTGGGAGAAACCAGATTGAGACGTGCGCGTTGTTAGTAATACGTGGACAGATCCGGTTCGTAGTCCCGGTTCGTGTTTTGGGGTAGACCGGTGCGGTCCAGGGATTTCAGATTTGATGGGTTTTGTGAGTCAGATCTGGGAACGCGATCTGACGCCGTTTAGCGATTCAGATGTGGTTAGCGGGATGATGTGTCCTAGCAAGCGAGCGGTCCTCGGTGCGACGTCGTTTGGATGAGTTCCAATTCTGTTTGGCGTAGAGTCCAGATCTGGAGTGATACTCAGATCTGAGTTGAGAACAGCTTTGAGCTAGTGTTGTCGGTGGCGACTGTTCATCAGATTTGGGGAACTTAAGTGGTATATATAGAGGACTTTGACTGGTCTCACCATTGTTTCCCGACACTGAGAAGATATTTCTTCCCATAACCAAACTCTGTCGTGATACCCTAGTTACTGTTCATCCAACATTATCTTCTCCGATTGCCGGCGGTAGACAGCTCCGACGGACGCAAGAGTGGTAGCGCTAGACTCCTCTTGCCAAGACCGTTCTTCATATACCTCTTTCGTAGGGTTTGGGTTAGATGGAAGAGGATCGCGAAGGAAGCTTCCTTGTGTAGTCTGTTAGCTTTTCGGCCGTTTGGATTTTTCCGTTCAGGCAGCTTGTTGGGTAAGTGTTAGTTCCTACCTTGCGCTTCGTTTAGAGCTGTCTGTTGTGTTAGAATGGTAGGATAGAGCTGGGTGGAGCTCGTAGCTCTCAGTTCGTAAGTTCTGTGCTACTGTCCTTAAGTATTGTGTTGTATTGGTCCATCAGGTTGCAGATCTGTGTGATCGGGACCTAGTTGTGGTAATTGTAGCTCATAAGGTTAATGTACGGATGTGAGATTGTTCTACAGCGTTGGATTTGGCATGGATATTATCTGTGCTGCTGTGTATCCTTCTGTGTTGTTATTGCTTGCTTCTGCTGTGTTGATTATTGCAAGTTGTTACATTGCATACATGAATTATTCATGTTGAGCTCAGATCTTGTTTAGCCGTGCCTTGTTGTGTTGATCTGTGCGTACCAGGATGCTTGTTTTAGAGGCCGAGCGGGTAACTCCCGTGTCCCTCATCTCCCTGCTGGGATCTGTTAGCCGCTATGAGCCGAGTGGATCGATCCCACATCTCATGAGCTGGGCAACAGCAGGTGGAGTGTGTTGTTGTGCATCTGGTACTGTGTGTTGAGACGAGTGGGTAGCTCCCATATACTCACACACGCCATGGCCACAATCTTTCAATTGAGCCATATCGTTCGTTGAGCTGATTCTTGAGATCCGTTGGCTCCCTGAATTCGGTTGTAGCCTTGTTCTCATGCATAGCATCTGCATATCATCTGTTGCTATCTAACTGATGTTTTTCAGTTGCTCTCCGTATTGGGGTTTGACCTCATGTCCCTCTGGGGCTGGTTGTCTTGTTTTCCTATGTGTGTTTCAGGTTATCATGGTTTCTCAGCTGGTCGTGGAGTTGATCCAGCTGGTAATGCCCCGGGAGGTCGATAGAGTGTCCCAGTTATATGTAGTAGATACAGGCTATAGTGTATTGTATCTATGTTGAGCAAGGGACTCATCTGTTTGTATAATTGGAAGTCACTCTATGCTTGTATGTTAATTGTGTTGTATGCGTTGTAGTTGGTTTTCGAGTGTTGTAAAACCAATATTTTGAATATCAGTGTATTTTAAATTATGTTTTCTAAGTCAGGCCAAAGAGAAAAATTTTAGCCACTATTTTAAATGCTTCCGCTATCGTTTATTGCGTGATTTATCTCTTATTGTGCACGAGGCCTAACATTTTTTGTATCAGAGCTTAAGCTGGGATAAGCTCAATTTCTTTTGATCACACTTGAGTCTAGGCACAGTGTTGCTTGTTGAATGTGCATGACTATGTCATTTAATAGCTATATGATCTTACTGTTCTAGCTATCTCGTAGATGCCGCCTAGACGTAGGTGAAGAGCGAGAGGATAGTTTCCGGAGGAATCCGAGGGTCAAAACGAGGAAGTTCAGCGTAGTATTCCTCGCCGACGTGCTGGACAGGTTGAGGACAAGGTAGATGAGCTGGCAGCCCGTGTGGACGACATGGAACTTGTGATGGCGAGGTTTCAACGGATGAATCCTCAGACGTTTAACGGTGATGAGCTTAGTTCCAATGCGGAGTCCTGGTTGCATCACATTATCGGGTTGTTTGATCATGTGAGGTACGATGACGAGCGTAGGTTGAGTTTGGCTACGTTCTAGCTGAGGAGGAGTGCTGAGCGTTGGTGGAGAGGTGCTTCTCGAGCGCTAGAGGTGACCGGCGTGGGGATCTCTTGGAACAGTTTTTGTACTGCCTTTTGACAGGAGTACGTCCCCGAGTCCTATGTTAACGCCAGGGAGCGTGAGTTTGATAACCTGGTGCAGGGTACTATGTCTGTGGGGGAGTATGCCCGGAGGTTTTCTTCTCTTCTTGCGTACGTTCCGCATGTGTCTGGTCGCGAGAGGGAAAAGAGGAACAAGTTCTTGGAGGGGCTGAATGAGGATCTGTATTATTTGGTGTTGGCGAGTTCACCGTCTAGTTATGCAGATGCGGCGGACAAGGCTATGGATATTGAGGAGGGACTGCAGAACGTAGATCTTGTGTTATGCCTCAAGTGGTGCAACGTAACCGTCCCATGGTTCCGGGGGTGCAACCTTCCCAGTATTCGCAGTCATCCCAATCATTTCCCTATACACAGCAGAGGATAGGGGAGATGTAGTATAGTCCGTTTCAGCAGCCTGTTCCTTCGTGTTTCGGACAGTCTTCCCAGCCCCATTTCTCAGGACCTCAGCATGCTCAGGTGAATGCCATGACGAGGGATCAAGCGGAGGGCACGCCATGAGGAGTGATCGTAGGTACTTGCTTTGTCTTTGATTTTCCTGCGCGTGTATTGTTTGATACAGAGCATCACATTCGTTTATTGTTGATGCATTTGTGGTTGAGAATGGTTTGCATACCACTTATTTATGTGATGTTGTGTCTGTTACGACTCCTGCCGGCACGAGCCTGTACTCCCAAGAGATTGTGTTGAATGGCATTCTTAGGTTTGGTGAGAACGTGTTGCTAGCAAATCTGATCAGGCTAGTGATGGGGGATTTTGATTGCATAGTGGGAATGGACGTGTTGTCTAGCTATAGGGCCACCATGGATTTTTTCCATGGCGTTGTGCGTTTTAGGCCCCAGTCTGGCGAGAAATGGAATTTCTATGGCCATGATTCCCAGTCAAAGATTCCTTTAGTCTCTGCCACGGAGATATTTAGCATGTTGTCGTTGGAGAGCGTAGGATTTATGATCTATGCTTTAGATGAATCCTTCTCTTCGTGTGTGGAACTTAGTGATACTCCGGTCGCTCGTGATTTCCCCGATGTGTTTGAGGAGATTCCTGGTTTTCCTTCGAGAAGGGAGATCGACTTTAGCTATGAGTTGGCACCTGGTACAGCTACTATCTCGCGAGCCCTATATCGTTTAGCGCTAGCCGAGTTGAGGGAGATTAAGGTTCAGCTTAGCGACTTATTGGAGAAGGGTTTCATTAGGCCCAGTATGTCCCCGTGGGGAGCGCCTATCCTGTTTGTAAAGAAGAAGGATGGTTCGATGAGGATGTGTATCGACTTCCGACAACTGAATAAGGCAACAGTGAACAATAAGTACCAGTTGCCAAGGATCTATGATTTGTTTGATCAGCTTCAGTGTTCGGCCATGTACTCTAAGATCGATCTGTGTTCGGGGTACCATCAGTTGCGCATTCGGGAGCAAGATTTTGCGAAAACTACGTTTCGTACGAGTTATGGGCATTATGAGTTTTTGGTTACGCCTTTTTGGTTTGACGAATGCCCCTACAGTTTTCATGGACCTGATGAACCGAGTCTTTCAAGAATTCATCGATCAGTTTGTGATTGTGTTTATCGATGATATTTTGGTTGTACTCAAATACTCCGATGCAGCACAAAGAGCATTTGAGGCTGTTTCTCCAGACAGTTCGAAACTCGCAGCTGTATGCTAAGTTTTCCAAGTGCGAGTTCTGGTTGGACAAAGTTGTATTTCTGGGTCATATCGTTTCAGCTTAAGGTATTTCTGTGGATCCCGGTAAAGTTGAGGGTGTTGTTAACTGGGAGAGTCCCAAGAATGTTTCAGAGATTCATAGTTTCTTGGGTTTATCTATCTATTATCGGCGCTTTATAGAGGGATTCTCTAGTATATCTAAGCCTATGACGCAGTTGACCCAGAAAGACAAGAGATTTGTTTGGACTGAGCAGTGTGAGAACAGTTTTCTGTTGCTCAAGGAGAAGCTAACTTCAGCACCTGTGTTGGCCTTGCCTTCAGGTTCAGGTAGTTTTGTGGTTTTTTCGGATGCTTCGCTCAATGGATTGGGTTGTGTTTTGATGCAGCATGGCCGAGTCATTGCGTATGCCTCTCGTCAGTTGAAACCGCATGAGACTCGATACCCAGTTCATGATTTAGAGTTGGCAGCAGTGGTCTTTTCCTTGAAGATTTTGCGCCATTACCTGTATGGCGAGAAGTTTGTGGTGTATACAGACCACAAGAGTCTTCAATATCTCTTTTCTCAGACAAATTTGAACATGAGACAGCGTAGATGGATGGAGCTGCTTAAAGATTTTGATTGTGAGATCCAATATCAGCCTGGGAAAGTGAATGTAGTTGCTGATGCATTGAGCAGGAAGGCTCAAGTGGCGATGCTAGCTTCGTTGCAGATTTCGAAGGTCCACGAGCATCTAAGCACTACTGGTTGGTGGTTTTACCCGGGTGAGGATTTTGTTGTGGTTTTTTCTTTTCAAGTTGAGCCACAGATTTTTGCGAGCATTAGAGCAGCTCAAAGAACAGATCCATCCATCCATGAGCTGAAGTTGAAAGCACGAGATGGACAGATGGAGGATTATTCTGTCTCATCAGATGGTTGTTTGAGGTTTCGTTGCAGGTTGGTAGTGCCAAATCTGATTGATTTGAAGGAGGAGATCTTGAGACAAACTCACTGTAGTAGACACAGTGTCCATCCTGGTGCAAGGAAGATGTACCATGCTTTGAAGCAGCACTACTGGTGGGCAAGTTTGAAGAGTGATGTTGCTGATTTTGTTGGGCTTTGCCTGAATTTTCAGCAAGTTTAGGCAGAAAGGATGAGACCTGGTGGTTTATTACAGAGTTTAGAGGTGCCCCAATGAAATTGGGAGCACATAGAAATGGATTTTATGACCCATTTGCCTCGTTCCAACAGAGTTTGTAATGCTGTGTGGGTTGTTATTGATAGATTGTCGAAGTCTACTCACTTCATTCCCTACAATATGATGTATTCTTTGAAGAAGATGGAAAAGTTGTACATAGATTTGTGGTGCGATTTCATGGTGTTCCTGTGTCCATTGTTTCAGATCATGATCCAAGGTTTACTTCCAGATTTTGTAAGAGTTTGCAAACAGCTTTGGGTACCATATTGGCTATGAGTACAGCGTATCATCCCCAAACAGATGGCCAATCTGAGAGGACTATCCAGATTTTAGAGGATATTTGAGAGCTGTTGTTATGGATTCCAATGGTAGCTGGCAAGATTCTTGGTTGAGTTTTAGTATAATAACAGCTACCAGGTCACGATTGGTATGGCACCGTTCGAAGCATTGTATGGTAGGAAGTGCAGATCGTCAATATGTTGGGAAGAAGTTGGGGAGAAGCAGCTGTCTTCTCCAGAATTTGTGCAGCAGATGAGAGATCAAGTAGATCTGATTCGCCAGCGTATGAAAGCTGCACAGGATCACCAAGCCAGCTATGCGAACAGGAGGCGTAGACCTTTGGAATTTCAGGTTGGTGATCGAGTATTCCTGAAAGTTTCTCCTTTTAGAAGTGTGATGAGATTTGGTCTCAAGGGAAAGTTAGCTCCTCGTTATGTTGGATCTTACGAGATTGTAGAGAGGATCGGTCCCTTGGATTATCGGTTGTTGTTGCCGCCATATCTGTCCTCATTACATGATGTATTTCATGTGTCTATGTTGAGGAAATATGAGCCAGATCCTTCTCATGTGTTGCGAACTGACGAGTGGAGCTGGATCGAACTTTGAGTTATGTTGAGTATCCCTTGCAGATCTTGGACAGAAAGGAGAAGCAGCTTAGGAATAAGATCAATCCCTTGGTGATGGTCCAATGGAGCAAACATGGTAGACAAGAAGCTACGTGGGAGTTAGAGGAGAAAATGCAACGTGAGTGGCCTCATCTGTTTGAGTAGATCTTGCGTTAACTCGAGTAGCTATTTTGTTTGTTGTTTTTTGTTCCAGTTATCTTGAACTCCTGGTTAGTAGCCTCTCCTTGTGTGTTGGAGAGTTGTTGTTTGTTTTGTGCATAGCAGGATTTTCCTGTGTTGGTTATTTGTTGAGGTTTTGGCTCAGATATAGAGTTGTTGTTTGATTTCAAGGATGAAATCTTGTTTTAGTGGGCGAGGAATGTGAGACCCGAAATTCTGGTGGATTAATTGAGTTAACTAATCGGGTGAGCATAGGCCAGCTTTGGCATGAACAGATCTGGGATGAGCCAGCTTTGAGCTGGTATGCTTGGTGAAGTAATCGGGTCAGTATAAGTCTTCAAACGGCTCTGGATTGTTGGAGAATTTCCACGGGAAAATGTTCATATTTGAGTGTTGGTCAGCGCTGGATGATTGTATTCAGATTTGGTGGTAAATCTGGTGGTCGCGCATTATTCTGGTCTCGCTAGTGAATTTTGTTAACGGCTAGCGAAGCAACGTCGTTTGGGAGAAACCAGATTTGAGATGTGCGCGTTGTTAGTAATACGTGGAGAGATCCGGTTCATAGTCCCGGGACGTGTTTTGGGGTAGACTGGTGCGGTCTAGAGATTTCAGATTTGATGGGTTTTGTGAGTCAGATCTGGGAACGCGATCCGACGCCGTTTAGCAATTTAGATGAGGTTAGCGGGATGATGTGTCCTAGAAAGCGAGCTGTGAGGACTGAGAAATTCAAATTTAGAATTTTCGAATTTTCAGATTTCAGACTTTAGATTTTGGTGAAGTCTGGTTGATGATTTTTGGATATCTCCTAGAAATATTGTGCTTCGAGTGGTAAGCTTCTTTTGGGTGAAATCTGGTTGAGTTTTGGAGTTGAATTGGTTGAACTAATCGGAATTGAGAATTCAGATTTCAGTTAGAAGGTTTCATATATAATTTTGAGTTCAGCGATCAGTTTTGTGTGAGATCTGTTCAGATTTCTTGAGGAATCTGTTGTCGCTGGACGCTTGGTGGTTACAGCGTATTTTGTAGCGAGAGAAGCAATAAGACGTCGTTTTGTGGTTTTCAGACGTCTCGGCAGTAGTAGAAATCTGTTAGCGTTGCATGGTTTGGACGCTGCTAGCGTGTTTTGTGTTGGTGGCAAAACGTTGTCGTACGATTTAGTAGGAACGGTGTCGTTTGAGCGTAGCGCTAGTGTGTGTTGGGGACCGTGGCGGATCCGGATCCCGTCTCCCGACGGCACAGCGGAAGTTTAAAATTAGCGTCGGGAAACGTTCAATACAATAAAACAATTCAACAAACCATTCATAGGTGTTTCTTTGATTGTTACCTTGTTGGCGTCTAGGCGCTTGGCTCCGACCAGTTTCACGAGGAAACCGACACTTCACGGTAGGCGGCGGTAGATTACGTCTAATCAGGTCCACGACCGGAAGCAAGGTTCCTTCGTCAGCCTACACTAGAAGTCCTGACGATATCAGCACGGACGGAAACTCCTCGAAAAGTTGGCCGGAACAAATTCCGGCGAGGGGCGGCGGCGGCGGCGGCGATGGTAGTGGCCGGCGGCGGCGGCTTTGGGAGAGGAGGGGCGGCCGAGAGAGGGAGCTCTAGGGTTTAGGGTGATACTTAGTTATGTTTAATGAAGCCCTAAGTCTCTTTTAATAAGACTAGTAATGGACTTGGACCGGCCCAACGGGCCCGGGTCCAAATGACGATATCCATCACTGCGACTTCTTTACAACTCCGATCGCCGATCAGAACGGACCGATCGACTCAGTTTCCAAAATTGAATATTATGATCTGAAAAACCATTTTTCAGAACCCCAGTGCAAAATGACCGTTTTGCCCCTCAACAGCGGAAATCACGGTTTGACCCCTGTTGACTTTTAGGAAGTCGTACTTCCAAAAATCCTCTTCTATGCTCAACACATTGAGCTCAGTTTCCATGCGGGAATCTTGAATCCAGTACTTGTGTGACCCTCAATGATTTAGGGATACAACTAGCCGTGGGCCCACAACCATTGCGGCTCCGAAATCACAATTTCGGACTTGCATATCGGATCATGGTAAAGCGCCTAGCAACATCGCGCCATGATCCCATAGGTATCACTGATAATTCCTGCAAGAACCAGTTGGTCGTGGTTAGCGTACAGTACGGTCCTTTCAATGTCAGGCCTCTTGCTCACAACAGATAAACACATGCGGAAGCTATCAAAAAGTGGGTAAAATTTTCGCTTTTAGGCCCGACGGTTTTAAAAAAATAATTTAAAATACAACGATACTTAAAATAAGTTTCCCAAATCATAAAACAAACAACAACAAAGCATACATAATCCATACATGTATCATATTCCCCTACGGGTATAACCACAAAGCGCAGGGCATCCCCCTGGCTAACTGATACATATATATATATATATGCTATATGCTACTGGGACACACTAGCCACCTCCTGGGGCACCACCAGCTGGGTTAAACCCACGACCAGCTGTAGAACCTGGGTTTCCTGAAAACAACGCAACAAAGAAACAAACCAAGCCCCGGAGGGACATGGGGTCAAACCCCAGTACGGAGAGCAATAATACAACAGAAATAAACAGCAAGAAATGAAATGCAGGTGCTATGCATGAGACGCCGAAGAACAACAGAAAGCTCGACCCACCAGGGAGCTAAGGACTCAAACATAGCTCCAAGAATCATCGACGACATACAGTGGCCACGGGTGTGTTCACAGTGTGGTAGTGAGCCACTCGCCATGATACTACACCCGCTTACCGGATGCATTAAACAACTCAACCTGCTGTTGCCTCGCCCATGAACTGTGGTAGTTAACCACTCGGCGCATGGTGGCTACGATCCCAGCAGGGAGATGAGAGTGCGGTATTGCCGCTCGCCCTCACATCCTGGTAAGAAAACAACAACAATGCAACAAGGTACAAAAACTACCACAACTGGAAAGGAATACCGTGCGTGTAT